>UXGC01001036.1:0-38307 GCA_900480045.1 Eurytoma adleriae
CTCTGCTGAGGACGTAGCGCGATGGTTTTATTAAATTCATTATTATTAATTAAAAACCACGAGTAAGTTTCACACAAAAGATAATAACAACAATCCAAGAACCGGCTGATTGCCGTGGACTTTGGTGCTGGTATTATTTAAGAAACAGCATTTAAAGGGACAGATAAACAAAGAACCGACTGTTGCCGTGGGCTCTGTTTGTTTTCCTTTTAAATCAACATAACGGCATATCATGAAAATTAATCGGGTCCTGCACACGAACTCTCACGACGTCCACATTGTTAAACATGACATTTGTTATAAAAACATAATTTTGTAATCTTTTAAATATAATACCGTACATTATTGTGCAATTTTTCAGTTTTAATGGTAGCAAAATGAAAAATAAAACTGGCTGGACAGAATGAATATTGAATTTATAAACACCGAGAGTTCAAAATTTCCTATATAAAAAAATAATTCATTAATTCATATAGTGTATTTTATAAACGTAATGCATGTTGATGCACAAACCATAATTATATGCAAGTAACTATTTCATGGCTTTGATTTTATTTCATTTTCTTTATCCTTCACTCATTGCGAATAAGCAAAATTCGTGTACAAGATGTTAATATTCTCACGTTATATGTGAATTTCACTTAATCATTTATTATATATCGTCGCTTCTTATAAAAACTAATATATCAAAAAAGACCTATTGTAATTTGTCATTTTTAAAGC
Source organism: Eurytoma adleriae (assembly GCA_900480045.1). Taxonomy (NCBI): domain Eukaryota; kingdom Metazoa; phylum Arthropoda; class Insecta; order Hymenoptera; family Eurytomidae; genus Eurytoma; species Eurytoma adleriae. The sequence continues at coordinate 724 of UXGC01001036.1, forward strand.
TCTGAAGCAAAGGAAATTTTTCCAGAACCTGATAAACTTAGGGTATCATTTCAATGATGCCTAGAGTTTTTAAGGTTCTAGACAAATTTCGCCGTTACTCTAAAAACAGAAAATTAAAATAGACCTTTTTAGATATGTATTATTAATATTATAAAGTTCTGACTTCTCATATAAAACGTTAATATTATAAAGTAATAACATACTGGAAAATTTATTTTGTTGGCAAAAATAGTTTTTGCGTAAATTAATACAATTTATTTCAGAAAGATATTTTTATTTATAGGTGAATCCAGTAAAAAAGGAAAAAGTGATAAGAAGAGATTTTCTGCAATATGCGATGATGAAAAAGAATTTTCAGAAATAATACCCGGTTAGTTGCAAGTGTTATACATACAAATTATTGATAATTCACAAATATCTAATATCAAAATAATTTTACAGATGACAACTTTGAAACCGTACGAGAAGTACATTATGTTAAAGAGACAGCTTATTCAGACTTTTCGAACGAAGACGATGCACAAATTGATGCTCTTGACATACTAGGTAAATTCATGCTACCTTTGCTATTTTTTGAGAATTTAAATCTTGAATTTATAAATTGATTGATATTATAAATGTCAGTAGTCAATTCTAATAAAAAAGAAAAAGCCTGCTGTAAATTACAATAGTACTATAATATTCTTAAACTACGACTGGTTTTTTTCAAACGAGATACCTGTTACTTTTTCTCCAAGAGGTGCAGAAATTTTTTTAAAAATAAAGAATATTTTTTAATACTGCCACTACAGCCCGCTATTGTAATTTACGGCACTTTTATTTATTTTTTCGTCTAAAACCCAGCCGCAAAGCTCAGCTAACCATGAATATTTCCCTCTCAGACTCGAACTTCGAGCTTGCGAACTGCGTCAAGTGCGACAAGAGTTGGAGGACGGACAACTCGCTGACGGACTGCTACTGCCCCGACTGCCAGTCGAGGGTCCAGTACCAGTGTGCCCGGTGCTTCAAGAAGTACAAGCACATAAAGTCCCTGCGCTACCACCTGCGGCACCACTGCATGAAGGACCCGGGCTACCACTGCGCCGACTGCGACTACAAGACCACCCGCAAGGCCAGCCTGCTCCTCCACGTCAAGTGCAAGCACACCTCGTACCAGAAGCGGCACATGTGCCCCAAGTGCGGCAAACCGTACAAGCACCGCTTCCACATGCTCGGCCACGCCAAGTACTGCGGCCTCGCCAACGTCAAGTGCGAGCTCTGCCCGTTCGAGACCAGGCGCCCCGGCAACATGCAGATGCACGTGAGGAACGTGCACACCTCCCTCGATCAGATCACGTTCTTCCACTGCCCCAAGTGCGCCAAGCCGTACAAGCACGCGGCCACCCTCTACAAGCACAAGAAGACCTGCGGACGACCGGTGGGCAAGAAGTTCTGCGCCCACTGCGACTTCTCCAGCTGCGATAAGCCCGCGCTTTACGCCCACCTGAAGAGGGTCCACGGGCCGGAGCTGTACCCTAGGGAATCTGAGGAGGCGAAACTGGCGACGAAGAGGAAGACCGTTTTGCCTAAGAGATACACTGAATAGAGCGATTTTTTATTTTATTTTTGTGGATGTGTTATGGGTTTCTTTTGACTACTAATTAAGATAATAGATGTAGCAATGTCACTGGTTAGATTGTACTGTTTAAGGGAAGATCGGAAATAATTCTGCACTTTACTTTGTCGCTTGATGCGAGTTTTGTATGATTATACTATTAGCTCTTTCACGTTTTTATTTATTCAGTTTCTTCATTTTGAAAGACGTATTTTATTGGTTGCTGGGAAATAATAATATTTTTTCAATTTCCTCTCTTTATAGTCGTATGCAGTAATAAAAAATCTTTATGAATTGAATATAAGATCCTTTATTACTATATAAGAGTATAAAAAGAGGAAATTGAAAAAAATTTGTAGCAAAATAAGCGGGTTCAAACACTCTCTTATTATTAAATTATTTGAAAGAACATTTCGCTCACTTTCTAAAGCGAGCTTTCTAGGCTGGTCGACTATACGCCTTGAATAAAGAAATTAATGTTTCATTGTAAAAATAATAAGTGTATTCAGATTTGTTACCAATAAATAAATGATTCAATGTGCAATTATTCTTATAAATTTGAAGACCTACATTTTCTTACAAAAATCATAGTGTACATAATACGAACATGTCTACTGTAAATAGTCACTTTATAAACAATCCGTGCGAGTAAAAATTTTATTATCATTAACATGGTTAAGGTTTATAAAGTTAATTGCGGGCAACGTTTAAACAGCTTTTGACGCTATAATAAGACTTCAGAAAAGTTTATAAGAGTATTTATTTGAATATCATACTTCAAGACGATTAAAAATAAATCATAACATGTTTTAAAGCTTTAATTAGAAAAAAGCATAGAAATTGCAATTATACCCTCACTGCTACACAATCATAATATTTTATAGAATACTCATACAGTTTTATGTTGATATCTACATTTTTGTAATTACTTGATATTTTGAAACAATGTTTAATGTTTTCCTGCTCTTCTTCTATTTGTATTCGAAAATTTACAGCGTGTAATCTTTTATTAATTTCAGAAGAAGATGGATACCCGTTTACCTCGATTGCGGAAACAGACTTTGATAAAGTTAGGTTTACTAGTTCGAGAAAGAAGTATTCGGATACGATGGATCCTGTCAACCGATTTGTACGTATAAAGTTATTTATTTGTTTTTCACATGTGATTAAGCACTGATTTTTAATGCGACGCGCGACAAAGGCTGCTTTAGCGTACGCTAAACGGAATTGGTACTTTGCGCACAGTATATTCTAAAAACAATTTTTTCGCGTGAGAGGCTGTGATCAAATTTTATCATTTAATAAGTTAAGTTTTTTTGTAAAAAATAGGGTTTTTTACAGATAATATTACTTTTCAGTAGAATAGTGTGCTTGATATGCTTATTATTTACAATATGTTTTGCATGTGTTCAATCTGGCCTTATTATATTCAGCCTCTCAATTTTATTATATCTGGATACAGAATAGCACAAAGTATTGGATTTTGATTCAATGATGTGTAAAAACGCATGATTTACTATGCAAAATGTACTAGATTAAAAAACGCTTAAAACTAAACAAGAAATAAGGAAACATTAATTATCTTGTCAAATAATTCTATGATTCGCGCGAATTACTTAAATTTATTTAGTACTTTAAAATATAAACTAGCAAGAAAAAATTATCCAAAACATTGATCTGCTATTCTGTACTCCTATTATGTGTCAGACTAAAAAACCACTCGATTACGTATGAAAATTTTCAATTTATCGTCCTTTCATTTATTTTACATTTGTAGAATTTTCTATAAATATTATATTATTGTCTACAGTATGCAGTAACGATAAAGCCTGAAATTATTTTGGAAAATACTCCAAATACATCTCACGCAGTAGATAATAGATCTCAAGAAATACTCATGGCAAATCTGTCGAACGTAGATAGTAATCCTGAAGGCTACGCGTCTTTAAATCAGGTATGCAATATCATTTAACTTTATAAAATTCACTGGATCATAGAAATTCAAGAGCTACTTATATCGCCACCCTTAACAAAAAAGCGCATGTCAATTTAACGGCGAAGACTAGTATAATTAAGCATAACACACTACTCGTGAGATTGTTCATTCAAACGAGCTTTTCTTCGCGCCAAAATTTCGAAATGTGCTTTTCTTTGCTTCAACGCTGTTTTTTTTTCTCGACAAAATTCTGAATTGTTTTTTTTTATGTATACTTGAATTATGTTAGTTTTCGTTGTGACTACTGAAATATACGTTCATTCGTGACGAAAAAATTGTATGTACACTCGACTGCAATTAATTCTTGTTTTGAACGGGGGCATTTTGATTGGTTTTTCGAGTAATATCTAGCAGTACCATTGGCCAATGAGCGTACGTCCCGCAAGAATTAATTGCAGTAATTGCAGTAGAGTTTACCTAGTTCTACCTATACCTCATGATGTAGAGGTTTCGCGCCATACCTACTTTTGCTGTTCCCGCGCAAAATAGTCGAGCAGTCGTATTTTTGTGCTGACAAGACAGCGCCTGTTTTTTAGTTTAAAAATGAAGAAAAAATATTCTCTGTGCAAAGGATTGGACCTTGATGAACGTTCGAGAATGGGTCGAGATGTACGACAGGAAGCAGTTGAGATCATCCTTGATCAGTGTCTACGATTCTGGTGTAGTCGAACCTGGGGACCGCCGGGAGTTGGTCCGCATAGCCGTCGCCGGAATGATCGAGTACAACGAAGGAAACCTGTAATTGCCATCCGTTCAGCAATATTTGCAAATTTAGCCAGCAGATTTCATCATATCCTTTTATTTTTAGGTATCCCTCTTGTCAGCTAAAGACGCAATTGGCTAAAGATATCGTAACGGCTTTCCCGAAACTTCGCTCGGCAAGTGGAGGTTATGTTAGTATTGCATAGAGTGTCATGTGTTTTCTGAGAATGAACTTGCGAAAAGGTCAAGCTAATTTAATGTAATTGTTAATTTAGGAACATTTTTATGATCCAAAAACAAATCGAGGATTCATAGAGTTCAGATTGAAAACTCTGCGGTTGAAGTTGAACCCTTCAGAGAAGAAGCGAGCCATAAGTTCTCATGTGAGAGAGAGGAAAACTAATAAGTTACCCGTGAAAGTTGTGATAAATGAAGAATTATTAACTGAAGCTGAATTCAATGCCAAAGTAATTTTTCTAATATTTATAATTTTGAAAGTTAAATTCTAATATACCTGATTGTTGGGAGTGTAATCGGACAATTTCTTACAGGTTTCTGAATTGTTTGTGAAACAACCAACAGAAGAAAATAAAATGGATATAATTAGACTCACTGAGGAAACAAGAGGAAATCGTCACAAGCAAATAAAAACTGCAGTTGGGCATTATTCATTAGGTGAACTGTTGAATATTTATCCTAGGTTTAAAGACTTCCAAGGCGAGGTGGTAAGTCAATTTGAAATTCTTATGTTATTAATTGTGTCTGTGGTTATTATACATTAATTTTTTGATTAGATAAGAAGAGAATTTTTATCACAATATCCACACAGTGACACATTTGTAGATAGATTTGCAGCTTATTACACACCTAGGATACTGCAGTATTGTTCGTCATCAAAACCTCATCTCTTACAAAGCATTCAGGATATTAGTGACAGTTAGTATAGTCTGTTAAATGTTTATTTAAAATATAACGATGATAACAACATTAAATACTTAATTCGTTCTTCAGATAATTTAAAAGCTCTAATTCTCCTGCCTGAGTTATTACCTAGTCCAAACTATATAAAGCGAAAAGAAAATAGAACTGTGAGTGAATTTATTATTAAGGCTTTCTAAAATCAATATCAAAAATATGTCAAATTATATTTTTTGTATACAGGAGCCTAAAAGCCCATTTAAAGTAAAACCTGCAAAGACAATACCTAATGAGCTTCTGCTGCAGTTTGTCAATGTAAGTTAAACCATCCCTGAATCTTGCTCAAAAGTCTTTCATAATGTAACCTACTCTTGGAATTTCCCAGGTGGCAGATGAGTCAGTCTTGAACGAAGTCTATGCTCATCGAAATTCTCCATTCCTGCTGTGTTACATGGTGAACAATGAGCGCAGAGGTAGCTTTCACATAATGGCAGACGGCCACACAATTTCGGTAGGCGACGATGCACTACGTGCTTTCGATGTTTTGGTGAAACTTCACTATTGCTTCTTTGTACCATTCGCCTCAGAACTGGTGTATTTCTATGACTTTTTAACAGGCTGCGTGATGCAGTTAAACGAGCCAAAAGGATGCTGCGTCGCTCTTCATTCGACCCTTAGCAATGTCACTCTGTGTAATTTTGACACTAATCCGTTTATGTTCCAGCAGTAATTTAAGTAAATGTTAATCAATTATAGGGATGATAATATGGGGCAGTGTGGTAATAGTTTAAATGGAATTGAATGGTTTCAAGTTGCAATGTTATAAAATAGTTAGTACATTAAGTTAAGTAGATGTAGATTTAAGCGAATGAAAATCAGAAAATTTCACTTATTTCTTACGTTACAATGGTTTATGTATTTTTTATTGTAATACGTACTTGTTAATAAAATGTACAATGTATATGTTCATTAATTTTCACTTATCATACAAGAAAACATTTTGTCCGCAAAAAACTAAACAACTTTCCCTTTATAATATCCATTTTAAAGTAATATTTATTAATACTTTTTTTATTGTTTTTTAGGTGATTATACATCTGTTTTGGAGAATTTTTAAGAGCATTAATTATCAAAAATGCGGAAGAAATAATTTAATGTGTACTGCAATGAAAACATTTCCAAAAAGAAGATACTGTACGTTCTTCAAGTCAATTTGTCAAATAATAAAAATAAACGTTGAAAAATGAAATCGTTTTATTCTTCATCACTGTGACTGCACTTCTGTACACCATCGCTGATTTCATTGCAATTTTCATACTAACAATTTTTAACATGCTTTTTATTAACCACAGATATGATTCACCGGGAATTAATCGAATATGTACTGTATTGTAAATAATGTAATTAATGAATCTTCATAAAAATATTTTTTGCAGGTGGCACATCTGATGACACGAAACCATTCTTAAAAATTCGTGAAATACGATCTCTTAAGACCTTAGATTCTTCTTACCACGAAATAGGTAATAGTTTTTTGTATAATTTTTTCACATATTCTTTTATACTCAATGACATATGTACTTGTGAGGATTTTTCAAAATTATTTGAAAGGCAGCTTAAAAAGAATAAAACAAGTATAAATATTAATTTTTTATTATTTAATTCAATTTTTTCTTTATTAGCTGCATAAAATCTCGCCATCGTTTATTATATTTTTTATATCTAAGTACCACTTTATGAACCACGATAAAAAATGTTTCTATTAACTTATAAAATTAACTAACTGTAAATAATAATATATTTTCTTCAGCTCTTACCTCTGAAGTTTCAATTTCCAAGGAACCAAATTATGTTGATTATTACGAATCCGATGAAGATACTGACGATGACGACGACGATGAGGCTTTTGCACAAGAAATTCAACCATTTGAACTGAATTTTACAAGTTCGTAACATTCGTGTAGTCTCGGAAGTAAAACTACTGCTTACCCAATAACAAACATTATTAAATAAAAATCTCTTTTCAGACGATTCAGATGAATATAAGCCTGACATTGACTTGGATGATGACACCGATGATGAACCGCGGATGCGTCGAAGGAGACGTAAGAACAATTTTTTTTAAATATGAAATTGAAGTTTCCTGTGATTCTACATGTAAATTAATATCAGAAATGAAATATTTGTAATAGAATCAGTAGTACAATTACTAAAAAAATTGTATTTACAAGGAGGATGTTACTGTTTCGAGTCATACTTAGATTTCATTGATATTTTGAGAACACTTTTTATATTTTTATCTAAAACTATTTTTTGCAGTTGCATCTTACGTTTAATATAAACATTATATAAAGTTGATTCATGTGCATTTACATTAACTTTTCTCGACTTCTCTTCTTTATCACATAAAACCTTGTTAATACAAATGATATTTCATTTCCACAGCTACATAATTTCTTCACACATTAATTTCGAAACTACAACAAAATAAAAAATAAAATCTAGTCAGTAGCCACAGGGAATTTTATACCGATCAATAAAAAAAGAAACGAGCTCCTTTCGCCTAACGAACAGTGTGCCCCCGCAGGCAACACCGAGCGCATCCTCTTCTACTGCAAGACCTGCGCGACGTCGGTGGACCGGGGCGATCGGCTGCTAACCCGTCCGACCGCGTGCACGAACTGCGGTGCCCAGCTGCAGTACCAATGCGCTCGTTGCCCCGAGAAGATCTACACGGCGTATCAGTCGGCGCAGCGTCACGTGCAGGGCGAGTGCGTGGACCCGGTGCAGCTGCGTTGCCTCTTCTGCAGCTACTCGACGGGGCGCAAGTACCGGCTTGTGAAGCACATCGAGCGGCTGCACAACCAGGGCCGGCCTCAGGAGCCCGTCGTCATGGAGGCGGTCGAGCGCAAGCTCCAGTTCGTGCGCAGGAAGCGCGCCAAGAAGTGCCCCCAGTGCGGCAGCAAGTTCAAGACCCTCGGCAGATACGCTCGCCACGTCGAGAGGTGCACCAGCAAGGTCATCAACATCGACTGAGAGAGAGGGCAGACGTTTTTATTATTCTCTAAGAAAAAAATAATAAAAATTTGTTTTGCTTTTTAATCGAGGAGCTGCGCACTCCAGAAATCATTGAAAGATTTCCAAAATATTTCCATTTTCCAATGTTTTGGAAATATTTCAATGATATCCGAAATGTGCAGCGTCTCGTTTTTAATCAAGGCGACTGTAAATTACCCTCATCAATAGAAATGTTGATTCATTTCCAAGTACGCATTATTTTATGCAATGTGTACTAAATTTACTGTATTTTTAATATGGATGTAGGTGACTAGCTTTAATTTTGCGGTATTTCGAATTCAGAGCTTCCTAAGGTCGAAGGTTGATTGGTCTTTGTATCCTATAATTATATGGTTAAGTCTTGACCAAAGAGATTTTTTGGTGAGACATTGATTTATTATGCCATAGGAATGTGCAACCGTCAGTAACGGTTTTTTTCTATAAGGTATACTTTTATATTTTCAGGTGCAATATACGCTGTGCTGCGAGCATGTTAAGACTTTGAATGACCCGTTCCAAATTTAGTATTAATTTTTGTTTTTAATCTGCGAATTTTTAAAACTTGAACATGGAGTTCAATACTGGTTTTAATTTGTAAAGAAAATGTCGTATGAGCGCAGAAAGATACCATCTAGATAGCATCTTCTTGCACTCTACCGAAAATCTAGTGTATTTTAATATAATATTTTGAGCAGTAAGTGCCTTCAGACAAAGGTGAAATATTTTTGAATTTTAATAAGTAATGTTACAGATAGAACATACAATGGTTATATAACTTGCGTGTATTGTAATTATTTCTTAATGATAAATAAAAATTTTAAAAATATAAAGTTTTTAATTATATAAACAGTATGTATGATATATATCTTATTAATCAATATATAACTAGTGTATCGCAGGTTTCAAGGTCATGCAAGAGTGCACTGACCTTTTTAAAGTATATGTATGTACCTCATACTTGTTTGTGAGTGTAATTTATTTTTTTTTTAACGTGTTTTCTTTGCGTTTTGTGTGTACCTTTTAGAATATTAATAGTAGAGAAATAATTTTTTTAAATATTGATTAGCTCAGTTTTATAAAACCTTAAACTTTTTGTTAAAAGTTTGTATTTTGTTTTAGAAATACATTTGCGGACAAGAAGAGCTCTGAGTGCTCATTTGAAACGAAGCTCCGATAACAATCGAACGGGTTAGTAGAAATTATCGTTTTTTACGTGTTCATTTTAATATGCCAAACTAATTTAATTATCATTTCAGAGTCATCATCATTTTCCAACGTTTCTGAAGTAAACATTAAAGAAGAAGTACATTCTGATAATTCTGAATCCATTGAAAACACCATCGGTTCGTTCGGTACGTATACAGTTCTTAAATCGTAAAAGTACTTATTTTCATCTGACAATAATATTATTCTTTTATTTCAGAATTCCATGCAGTTGAAGCTGTATCAGTGAATGACCTGTTTGATGAAACAAGCGACGAGGATTTTTCAAAATCTGTGAAATATCAAGGTATTTTTGAACAGCACAATGCCCTACTATTATGTTTTCAACTTTTAGACCATCGAAAACCATAAATGCAGATTGGTATTCTGTGTAAATTATATACAAACATTTTTGATGGTTTTTAAAGACTGTTATCATATCCCGGCGGTCCAAAAGTTGAAGTATCGAAGTGTCTCATTATTATTTTTTACTTATTACATAATAGGGTACTTATTTTAATTCTGAAAAACAAGCATAAATAATAGTTAATTTTACGATTTTTTACACAAAAAAGATTCAAAACAGAAGAATATTAAACAAAAAATTTACAAAATTTTTAAAAACAGAATATTTTGGATCTTTCTTTATAATTGTAAAACATTTTTTTTTTTTAATTATTCATAATGGTAGAAACATATTATAGTTAGTATAATATAGTTTTTTAACATAACAGCAGTTTTTTAATTAACAGAATTTTATTGAAATATCAAAGTCACTCCAAATTAGTGAACAAATTTATCTTGTAAAATTTTCATTGTATTTTAATTGAATTATTATTATTTCTTAAATCATTTAATCATTACATAAATCTACAATATTTTACCGCGAAAATCTGGAAACTGCACACTGCAATTTCGTTGTTATGTGATCACTTTTCCTGAGTAATTGATGTACAACTGATACTTCAGTGCACTTCGAAATTTTCTCCGAAAAATATTATCCAAAAGTACACCTAACGCTAAGTAAAGCACCTTAGAATAAAATTCCAAAAGACTTGACTAAGGTCCCTCCGCAGGTCCATCCTCGGTCGACCTGATAAACGTGCACTGCGTCCGCTGCGACCGCACGACGAAGAAGCCGGCCAACTACCGCAGCGGCGACCTCCGCTGCCCGGACTGCGAGGACCCCCTCAAGTACCAGTGCATGCACTGCCGCCAGCTGTACGACGATTTAGCGAGCGCGCGCAGCCACGTGCGCTTCGGTTGCGGCAGCGCCGTCACCCTACACTGCTCCCAGTGCAACTACAAAACGCTGCAGAAGCAGTCCCTCCAGAATCACATACGCAACGTCCACGAGGACGACCCCGGCAAGGGCAGCCGTTGCATGCGCTGCGGCAAGGCCTACAAGCGGCGCAAGCACATGCTCCGCCACCAGGAGAGCTGCGGCCGCGCGCCCCACATACGCTGCAAGTACTGCTCGTACACGACCAAGCGCAACGACCACCTCATCCAGCACATGCAGCACCGCCACCGCGAGCACAACGTCAACCGCTACAAGTCGATGATCTACAGCTGCCGCAAGTGCAACAAGAAGTACAAGTACCTGCTATCGCTGACGACCCACGAGCGACAGTGCACGGGCGACCTGCAGGCTAAACCTGACAGCTGCTAGTCCCTTTGCCGGGTTCACTGATGTTCTCTTTATCGAGGCAGAACTTTTTTCGTCCGATATTTCATTTATTGTTTAATGAACTTTTGATTTGAGTACGAGGATATTTATTATATGCCGTGTATACGCAGATATACATTTTTCGTTGGCGTGCAAATTATCAATTCTTAACTTAACTTATTTTGTGTTATGTGTAGTGTGATTGTATAATAAATGATATTCACTGGGAAGTCGCGTCATTATTCAAACTCGACTCGCCCCTATAGGGAATTTCCCAGAAATCTTATTTTAATATTGTTATATTAACCCTACTGAAAATGCCCGATTGAAAGCGAACGTAATTTAACGGGATCAAATCGCTGAAAATTACACACTCGTGGTAGGAAATTTTTTTTTTTTTTATTCTACAGAAAATGGGGCCTTAATCAAGTTTAAGCAAACATTAGAAAATCGTTTTTTGCACTAGTAAAGTTGAAGTTAACCATTCATGGTCTAATGTCAAAAATTATTGAAGGTTCACAACTTTATTTTTAAGTGCCAGTATGATTTTCCAAAGTTTAAGATTCGATTAATATCAAACTCAATATAAAAACTAATATCAATTTTGATTTATGTTTCAGGATCCATTGATAATTCTACTTATTCGAAATGCAAAATTTATGTTAAAGGGGAAAAAGATCTTGCTGAGTTTAACGTAGACTATGATGACTTAATTAAATCAGGTGCGTATTTACTCAAAGTCTTTAAAACATTGATTTTAAATATATTAATTATGAGATTATTTGGGATTCAATCGTGTGTAGCTTTTTATTATATCGACGCTTTGTGGCAATTAAAAAGGCTTCACAAGATTGGCACCCGGAGAATATCATAATGAATAATATACAAATCATTCTAAATCTTTAAATCCTTCATATCTTTATGATAATGTTTAGCAAAAATTCAGCTTAAGCGAGTAATCTACGACAACAGCGAATGCCGTGATTTATCAAGTTCGGACAAAGAAAACCGTGTTAAGATTGCTACTAAGCAAAAGTCGAAGAAACGTCCAGTGGAAGAAAAGCTCAAATGTAGCATTTGCAATTTTGTCGTAAAATCCAGTAAAAAGTTGGAAGATCACATGAATTTGGTGCACAAGCGAATTGGATCGCACATGTGTGCCAAGTGCAACAGAGCAATCGACAATTATTATAGCTTTATTAGGCACCAAAACTTCTGCAATGTAACTGTTTATGGATGCTCTCGGTGTGAATGCACCTCCAAGTTACCCGGAAATATCGTTAAGCACGCTATGTTCAAACACGCGGTCAACGGCAAACTGGATGATTCAAATGAGCAGTATAACTGCAAATACTGTGCATTCATTTGCAAGCAAAAGATTGACTTACTCAAACATTTAAATAAGCTCCATTCAACAGCAGACAATACAACTGATGGTTTCATTATTAAATATATTATTTAGTGTCTTGTTATTTTCGTAAAAGTATTAATGGCTTGTTTATTATAGGTGTTTCAGAAAGACATAATTTATTAACTGAATATTTAACTTATTGATTTATTTATAAAAATTACTTAAGCTCTTGTTATTTTCATAAAAGCACCTAAATAATGTGCTTGTTTAAAGATTTGATAGAAAAACATAGTTTATTCAATACTAATAACTTTATAGATTTGTTTACGTTATTTACGTATATTATATTAAGATATATATCTTGAATTACACCGTAAAAATTACGGGAAAGCGATGTAATCGCATGCGATACGTTAGCCCTTATCTCAATAAAAAGTTGTCAATGGTATAGTTAAAAACGCCAAGTTGTCAAATACTTCGAAGAAGAATTCTTTTATAATTTTATGAATATATACAAAATTGCGCCTTATATGTTCACTTAATATGCATTGTAAAAAATAAGATTAAAATGAAAATTGAAAAATATTGAGATGAACAATCATTCTTTTATAAGAATATTAATTCATTGAACCGATCAAAAGTTCAACTACTCCAATGCATTTTTTGAGATATAAATAGATATCGTCTTGTGTTTTAAACAAAATATAATTGAATAAAATATTCTAAATGATCCTCCCTTCCTTACCTCAGTGTACAGTTAATTTAATGTTCGGCTAGCTCTATCACACCTTTATTAATTTCTATTACCAAACTAACAACAGCGTTTCTCCTTTCAAAGTACGAAAACTCTCGATCCCTATTTTAATAGATTCGAGTGAACTTCCACACTCTTTACAGATTTTGAAAGCTTTCAGAGCAAATTAAGATTCATAAATTCTTACAAAATTTGATTTTTTCTGTTACAGATAATTTAATTAAGGAAGGTTTGACTTGTGTAATGCCTGAAGAAGACTTCGATGTGGATGATATAGGCATACTTGAAATTCAAAGTTTGGATTCAGGTACAACAGAAGGTACAATTACCCAGTAAGTATATCACAGTGATAAATTAAAATGATTTTCCCTTTTCAGAGGACGACACCGTTATTATGAAGGATTTAGACAGGAGTCTTCCCAGTCAACATCGCGAAGTCATCGAAATACTAAGCTTTGGTGCTTTTCCCAAAAGTCGCAAGACTGTCAACGACGAAGAGTACACTTGCATCAACGGCTGCGACTATATCGCTGCGACGATGCGCGGCTTATGGTATCACATGCTGGATGCGCACAGCATCAACAACTGCGCGAAATGCGGGACGAAGTTCAAGAAGCTGAGTGCCAAGCAGCACAAAAACACGTGCGGAAACGTGCAAACGCTCAAGTGTCCTCACTGCTGCTTCTACACGTCGAAGATGAAATCGTTGAAGATGCACGTGAATGTCAAGCACGTGAAATCGCCCCAGAGTCGCAGTAAAAAAGTGTCAGGGAAAAAAGGCACCCCGAAACAAGTCCCGTGCGATTTTTGCGGCAAACTGTTGAAACCCGAGGATCTGCTTTCTCACGAGGGCAGCTGCATGATGTACAAGCCAACCAAGTGTCGTGTGTGCTTCGACTACGTAGCTCTCAATGCTTACGGAATGGAGAGGCACATCGAAGCCGAGCACTGGAACAACGAGACTCAGCTGTACAAATGCCCGAAATGTGGCCGCGAAGTGAAAAGATTAAACATTCTTTTAAGCCATGTGAAACAGTGTTCTGTGAAATTGCAGTATCACTGCTCTTATTGTTTTTACAGCGCGTCAAATAAAAGTGCATTAAACGGTCATGTCAGGAGAAATCATCCTGACAAAGAAAATATTTTTGATGTCAAAAAACAACTTAAAGATTTGTTGCCGATACCGAATGATACTAATTGTAAGGCAGAGGTTAAAAAATCGTTGTCACCGGTTAATGTTAACAAGCAGGATAAAGATTTGTTGCCAGCACCGGATGATGCTGAGTCTCGGGTTAAAAATGTCTTGCTATCATCGGTCAATGCTGAGAAGCAGGCTGAAAATTTGTTATCATCGCCGGCTGATGCTGAGAAGCTGGATAATAATTTATTGTCATTATCGGATGTCACTAAGATACAGCTTGAAAATATGCCACGAATGCCGAGTATAAAAGTAGAAAGATGCGATTCTATAGTATACAATTACAACTGCGCTCATTGCTCTTATCGTTGCAATAGACGGTTACATATGGTGAATCATCAAAATTCGGAACATTCACTGATTAACGAAGACATATTGGAGATGGAGGAGTTTATAATTCCATAATTTTCATTGGAAAAAACCTATTATTTTAACAAAAACAAATCTTTTTTAGTTTTTTTGCAAATACATTTTTTTTTTATTTTTCTACAAATAAAGCTTAGTATTCAAATAGTATTACTATTGAGTTACGTTAGATTACTTTAAAAAAGCGAAATAATACCAAAGTTAACAAGTGGTATATTAATGATCAAATAATGATCTCGTGATTTATATAATATTTTATATATATTTGGAAGAATCTCCTCAGGAAAAATCATCCTGACAAAGAGAATGTCATGATACTAGAAAACAACTTAATAATTTGTTGAGAATGCTAAGCATTAAAAAAAAGGTATTATAATTAAGGAATATAAATAGAAGTGCATGGTTGCTCTTACTATTGTTGCAAACCGTTGCCATGGTGAATTATTAACTTTGGAAATTCACTGCTTACCAAAGAGATACTGATTAGATAAAAATTAGTTTTTTTAGTTTTTCTCGCTAATACATTTTTAAATTTATTTTTACGAATAATTATGTATTACGATTACTATTTCATTGCGTTAAATTCAAAAACCGAAATAATAAAATAAATGAGAAATTGAGATGTAATAATCGCCATGTTCTGATCTTGCCAATACTTTAATAAAATGTTTTGTAAGTTTAACCTTTTCAGTGTTTGTTAGCGTATCTGTATGTTTTAAATTAAACGATATTTCAAACTAACGATTTAACATACATTATTAGCATTCCGCTTTAGCTTTATCATACTTATTAAAAGAGTCCTGAAAAATCAATAATGTTACAATTTACATATTCTAAAAAATAGTATTTTTGTCATTTGTAGCTTCCGTTTTAAAAAAATTAACAATATAATTTTTTGTTTGTTAAAGGCTGCCCAGGTCCATCTCATGGTTCGCATAGCATCTATCTTAAACAGGAGGCTGTTGACATTGATAATTTTTCCGGTATGTTTCTTTCCTTTAGGGCCTTTTTTAAATTCATGTTCACAGCATAATAATTTAATATTTTTTTCAGAAGTCCAAATGGATTCATCTTCTTTCTTTAACGAATACTTTACCACTCAAAGTTCTGATGAAGCAAAATCTACCAACTTACGTTGTCTGATATGCGATATCGAATTTCCAGATAAGCACGAATTGCACTCGCACCACTTAGCCAAACACGCCGTTTCTAAGTGTCCGAAGTGCGGGCCGGCGTTTCGCAGCATGTCTCATCGCATGCACTATACAAAGTGCGGCAAAACCAACGTCTACAAGTGTCCCCGCTGTAAAGAAACCTTCAGATCGGTCTCCCAGGTCAAGCGGCACATCAACGAGAAGCACCTGCTGAACAAGTTCGAGAGTCACCGTGTCTTCATGTGCGACCTCTGCGTGTACATCGGCCGCAGCAAGAGCAGCATCGCGTCGCACCTGCGGCGCATCCACTGGATGCTGTTCCCCGATTTCGAGGAGAAATTCGCGGAGCCGGTGAGCGAGGTGCGCCGCTGCCCCTTCTGCGCCTACTGCACCAACGTCCCGGAGAGCCTGGCGATGCACATGAAGGAGTCGCACTGGAACGAGAGCCGGCGCAGCTTCGTCTGCCCCTCGTGCCAGGCGGACATCAAGTCGATAGCCGGCTGCCACCGGCACGCCTGTCCACCGGCCGCCGAGGAGACGGCCGCGGAGGTGGTCGCGGAGTACGAGGACTGCGCTAAGTGCGGCAGGTCCATCCGGAAGAGCAAGATACACCATCACCAGTGGATTTGCAGCAGCGGCAGCAAGAACTTCAGGTGCTCGCAGTGCAGCTTCACGACCTACTGCCCGAGCAACGTTAAGTCGCACTTCCGCCAGGCGCACCTCACCTGCACCAAGTGCGGCAAGTGCCTGAAAAACCTGGCGTACATGGAACGTCATAAGTCCACGCACACTAGGCCGCAATTGAAGGTCCGCGAATTTTCCACTATGGCGCTCATGCCGCCGATCGTGGCTACTGTGGATCGGGAGGAAAATGTGCCCGATGATTCTTCCAATGTTGGTAATTATGAAGTAGTCAAAACAGAAATTATTCAGGAGGAAGGTATGTTAGATAATCAATAATTAAAAAGTAACAGACAGTGTATGATTTTTCTTCGTTGAATCCATAGTCGACATTTTTCAAATATTAAAAAATTTGCTACATAACGCTGCGGTGTGGACATCATTTATAACGCACTTTATATTAACTGTAATATGATTTTTGTTAACAGTTCATAATTCTAATGACAGTTTTTGACGTATTATATATCACATTATTCCAGTCCAGAGATGGATCATATGTTAAAAAATAACTTAATTACTTTAATTAAAATAACTTAAGTACTTTAATTACAAGTTACATTTAGATTTCATTATACTGTTTGAATGAATAAACAATTATTCTGATTTTTTAAACTAAAAGTGATAAAAAAAAGGTTATCAAATCATACATACATGAAGCTGTATACCAGAGAATACATTTTTTTGTATCCTGATAAGACACACGTCGTCAGAAAAGTGTTAAACACTTATTACATTTTTTATTAGCATTAATCTTTTTATGTAAATTTAGAAATCAAATTGTTGATGTTTAATATAGAAGTATTGGCAAATGTTGGTAGTTAGGAATGAAATTAGAAAACAAATTAGGCTATAGGGATAAGATGAAATCGTAAGATCAAAGTTTTATTTATTATTAACTAATGACATTTTTCTGTAATTGTAGAATAAATGAAAGTTATTGCGAAGCAAGGTTCATCATTTAACACTCCCCATATGAAATTTTCCAAACCGTTTCATAGAATTGTTTAATTAATATTTTTGCGCATTTACAGTCGGAAGCTGAGTCATATAACGAGAACTCGATTTTAAGCAAACTTTCAAAAAGCTACTTTTGTGCTTATGAAGTTAAGTTAACCATTTGATGTTTAAAATCTTGATTTATGTTCCAGGATCCATTGATTACTCTATTTATTCGAAAAACAGAATGTATGTTAAAGAGGAAGTACTACTGCTGACAGTAAAATATATGTAAATTGCGACGAGGGAATTGGACTAGCTATATGCATGTCAAAACCTTCTTGAAAAATTTTAGAGATCTCAGAGATGAAACCAGTAATCTACGATAATCAAAGTGTTTTTCGTCAAAGTCTACCAAGAGCGTGAAAAATAAAACGCACATTGAGCGATTCAAACGAGCAGTATAACTGTAAGCATTGTGCATTCGTTTCTAACTAAAAGAGTGTGTTTCTCAATAATTTAAATACGATTCATTTATCCACTGATGACAAAAGTAATGGTTTCTTAGTATGTACTTTAGTAAGTACTTTCTCATTTGCGAAGTATACATGAAATGTATATTTAAATAACAAGTAATATAAATAAGACTGAAGCATGAAATGTATTAAAGTAAACTTCGATCATTGTACCAAAAAATTGAAGATTTAATAAAGATGAATTTTTGGAGTGACAATTTACACGATGACAATTACTTATCCCTACGTTGTTATTCGTCGGGAATTTCTACCGTCTGTTTTAAATCGTTTCAATTGATCTTTTCATTACTCTTCAAAGCTTTTGCTTTGGTGAATTTGATTTTAAAAAAATTCTTAAATATATGTAAAACTCGAATCTTTCTGTTGCAGATCCGATCGAAGTGAACCACGGGCATTTCACTTTTGTGAAAGTCGATGAGGAAATTTACCTAGACGATACTGGAAGTATTGACAACGAATATTCAGACATAGGTAAGAAACTCGATGTTCAAGTGGTGTACAAAGTAAATATTAGAAAAAACATTAATACTCATTTATTTTTTCAGAGGATGATCCTATTGTTATTCAAGATATTACCAATGAAAATCTCGACGAAAATACCGAGAATAACTACGAAAGAATAACTACGCGTAGCAGTACCCGTTCTAAAATTTACAATTCTCCCAAGAGGGTCAAACTGTTCAATCATCCGCATGTCTGCGTTACGGGCTGCGGCTTCAGCGCTAGAACTAAACGCGACTTGTGGTTCCACATGACCGACCAGCACGGTGTTAGCAAATGTCCGAACTGCGGTCCTAAATTTAAAACGATGAACTTCACCCAGCATAGTCATACGTGTGGTAATACACCGATATTAAAGTGTCCTCATTGCACGTACGTTACGTGTAAATTGACCTACTTCAATCATCACGTGAAAACTAAGCACAAAGAGGCACGACCAATCAGCAATAAAGCAAACAAAACAAGACCAAAATTGATGAAAAGAAAAAGATCGCTCTCCTCGACCGTATGTCGCATATGTTTCAGCTTCAAAACTACCAATGCTAACTTTATGGCAAAGCATATGACTTCTAAACATTACAATAAAGACACGCAGATGTTTAAGTGTCCCTCGTGCCAAAAGGAAATTAAAAACAGATACAATCTCTTCGGCCACGTGCAAAGTTGCAATCCGAATGTACAATATAGATGTTCTTACTGCGACCAATTTACTACTACGAAAATAGGATCGCTGATATTTCATCAGCGACTTAGGCACCCAGAGATGAAATTTGATTGCAATACTCATCAGCCAGAATAGCAATCCGTATCGGTGGATGAATTAGCTAATAGTGACGAGGACGAGCAACATAAGTACAACTGTGACCAATGTTCTTTTCGGAGTAGCAAGCTAAGCCTCATGAAAGAACATCAACTTTCTATTCACGAACAGCCTGGCAAAAACAGTGAATAGATTATTTATTAAAAACTAAATTTTAATATTTTTAAAAATAGAAAAGATGAAGGTACATTAATGCTCAATTATTTGTAACTGCGTAATTATTTATCACTGACTTAATTTAAGTTCGATTAGTTTGATCCCAATGATCAGTAATTTACTGATATCATTGTAAACGTCATGAAAAACTGTACATGAAAAAAAATTTTGTATGCTAAATAAAGATAATTGATGTGAATGAAAGATATTTTACGCAATCATTTTTTTAGCCTTGCATGAGACATCAGCGTATTTCAAAAAATAGTTTGTTATGAGCATTGGCGTTACTTTCCAATGAAAATAACAGTTTATTAATACGAAGATATAAAACGCGTTTTTTTTCTTTCAGATTCTTTGGAACTAAGGAGTAAAGTTATTAATTCAATAAAAATTCAGGAAGAAATCGATCTGGACTGTATGCACTTCATCGATGTTGAAGAGTTAGATTCAGGTACGATACTTGCATTACATTGGTCCACAAATTTTTACATTAAAATAATTGACATTTTTTATCATTTCAGATGAAGCTGATGCTATTTTTCAAGAGTCAAGTGATGCTCTTATCACTGAAAATTTAGAATCAAGAAACACAACTGCTTCAAGTAGTACTGATTCTAAAACTGACAATCCCTCCAAAGATAATAATTTTATTGGTGAAGAGAAACGGAAAACTTACTTTACTCGCAGTATTACTTCTAAAAGTAAAAGAACTAACTATAAGATAATGTTGGATGTACAGGAAGAATGTGATAAAAAAAGACAGTATGAAATTAAAAAAAAAATGAAGAAGATTTCATGTGAGTTATGTGGAAAATTTTTAAAACCCATAAGCATGCACGGGCACAAGAAACATTGTACAGGTTATAAACTGACAAAATGTCGTATTTGCTTCACTTATGAGGCTAGTGATGAGGATGAAATGAATAAGCATGTTTTGGAAAACCATTGGAACAAAGAGAAGCTGTCATTCGAATGTCCGAAATGTCACAAGGTTCTGATTAGAAGAGCCTCTCTATACAAGCATGTAAAACTTTGTAGACCCAACGAATCGTATTCTTGTTCATTTTGTCCTTATTTCAACAATCCAAAATTAGGATTGCTCATAAATCATCAGCGAAAAATGCATCCTGACAAGAAAATTGTGTTCAATACTAATCAACATAATAGGAAGTTGTCGTTGCCGGAGGAAGAATCGGTCATTGACGCCGTGAAATATTGTGATAATTGCCCATTCCAATGTAACGAAAGACAGCAAATGGAGGATCATCAACGTTTGCACCATCCGCACTCTTAAAAATTTTGTTAATCGATATTTTGTACATTATCTGCCAGGAAAAACATAGAATTTACACAAACTTCATGTATTTCACTTACGATAAAAGGATACCCAAAAAAATGTTTGTGTAAATTTTGTGCATAACAATTATTAAACCAAGGAAATATGATTTTAAGACAACCGATTTTTGTATTTAGATCAACCAATTTTGATCAGCGTACCTTTGTATTACTACAAAAATTACTTCGGTATTTAATAAAGATGAATTTTTTTAAAAATAAACTACTAAAATTATCCCTCTGAATTTCTATAAAAATATTCAAATAGATCTATCAGTATTCTCGTGAAGATTATTTTTCTTAAAGTATACGGAAAATTCTCATTTGTTTTGTTGCAGATCCTTTGGAAATAAGCAGAGAAGACTTGATGACAATAAAAATTGATGAAGAAATTGATCTGGGCAATATTGAGATTATCGACCTTGAAAGCTTAGATTTAAGTATGATACTTCTACATAAGCGGTCAACAATTTCTTTATTCAAATAATTGATTTTTTTTACAATTTTAGGTGACAATACTGCTATTGATGATTCAAATGATTTTTCTACTCAAAATAAGCGAACATCAAGAAAAAGAAATACTAAAGCTAAATCTAATTACGACAGATATAGTAACGTATTTGCGAACTTCCCGAAACTCGATTGTATCACTGGCTGTAACGCCAAGGTTTCGACTATACGCCATTTATGGTTTCACATGATTAAGTTTCACAGTATAAGCAGGTGTCCAAAATGTGACCTTGATTTTAAAAAGATGGATGCCAATGAACATAAAGAAAAATGTGGAAACATACTAACATTGAAGTGCCCTTACTGCAGCTTTACTATTGATACAATGTATGGTTTGAAAGAACATGTTAAAACTAAGCATGTTATTAAAGGATCAGTGCTAACAGTTGGCAACAAAAATAAGGTAACATGATTTATCACTAAACAATTATGTAAGAAAGAAACTAAAGGTCACTATAAAATCTGTTTTTCAAAATTTCAGAAAAGATCTAGAAGATAGAAATGCAGTTGACTTACAGTAAAAATTGTTTATAAGTCCATTAAATATTGGAGCTGCTCAAACTTCAATGTCATTAGTTATAAGAAAAAAAATACGTGCAGTATTTTAATTTAAACAAAGAAATGAAGGAATGTTACTGGTTTTTTGATCAACTATAAAGTTTTCGAATAAGAAAAAGACTGAATTTGACATAAAATTTATAACCGATTCTCATTAAATTTCAACTACATTATTATATTAAAACATTATATTTTTAATTTCCTTAATCATAATTATAAATTAGTATCTCACATCTCTTGCAATATCTATATTATTATATTATTATTATATTATTATTTTAATAGAGTCTATTGGGATTTCTAATAGATCCCTTAATGACATTTTACATGTAGATAAATTTATTTAATTTTGTACTAAGACTTATTTATACAGCTTAATGTAATGAACAAATAAAAATAAATCAGTATTTACACACAAAAATGAATAACTGGTATTATTTTTCGAAAAATTCATAAATAAACAAGAAGAAGAGTTATACAATAATTTACTTATGTTAATTATGTTATGTCTTCATTATTCTCAATAAATTCCTAACAAAAAATTCGTGAATAAAACTAATAACAGTATATTCTGATTCTTACAGGCTGTTTGAAACATGAGAATTACTTTTTACATTCAATTTTTATGATAGATTCTGTTTTTATCAAAAATAGTTATGGTAAGTATTACTTAGACCGATTTTCAGTTAATATTTTTTACTAACATTAACTGTATCACAATTTTCAGAAGTAACCGAATGCAAAATTTGTGATTGCGCAACTTCCGATAAGCAAGAGATGTACACGCACATATTAGCCAATCATATCCGTCGAGAACTGTCCAAAATCACTCACGCTGCGCATATCACGCAGTGTGTTAGTACAGAGATTTACAAGTATCCATACTATGTCCACGTATGCATTTAATTATATGAATTCAGTAAAGATGCATATTGAAAAAACACATTTGTTGAATAAATTCAAAAGATGTTGGGATCACGGATGTCCTTTTGTGTGTGCAAAATTTACAAAATGTAAACGCAAAATTCAGAAAGTTAAGAACGTTAAGAAAGTCCAGATAGGGAAGCGTGGGAGGATACCTGTTGGGAAACTACGACTGCATGATCGGAAGAAAATGAAAAAGAATCCGTAGCAAAGAGAATTTGTAGTTCATATAGTTTAGGAGGTTACAGAAGAAGTTGAGTTTAAGAGAGTGGCAATTGCCTATCGTCAAAAAATTGATCACTATTTTTCTAAGATTTTATATTACTAAATTACAGGATATTACAAATAAACAAGAATCTTTTCTTATGTTAGCATAACAATCGGCTATAAGTCGAATATGCATTCAAAGATAATAATGATGATTCCTTATCAGGGTTTAATTTATTTTAATTGAAATCCAAACAGTAGGTTAAGTAGAGTCTAGAAAAAAAATTCAATTTCTTTTATCGAAAAAAATGTGTTAACCAACAACTAAATCAATGTACGAAAAGGCAATTTCTTAATGCCATATGTAATCTACTTATATTTAAAATATATTCATTGTATGTCTTACTTATTTATATAAACAATACTAATTGTTCATGTTTTTCAATACTATGTCAATTCTTTCTGTATTTTGTATTTTCTAAAAATAAAAGATATCAATAATGAAGTTCCAAAATATAAATATAAATTTAAATATTTTTTTCTAAATTTCTATTTTTAAATAATCTTTCTATAATTTCAGAGCAGCACGGAAGAGAGCCTTAAAATGTACAAATCCTATATTCCAATTTCATTTCATATTGCTTCTAATGTTGCCAGATTCTAATTTATTTTTACACGGCGTAAAAGACGATTTATGCAAATACTTAAATTCACTTGTTTATTTATAAGAACAATAGTAATTTGAATTCGCCTTCATTGAAATATTTATTCTAGGTAGAAGAAAGTCGTCTTCCAGGAAAAAAGCGAAAAAATTGCGAAAGCGACAAGCAAAGAAGCTTGCCAGACAGGGTTAGTTAAAAAACATTAAATTTAAACAATCTTTGTGAATAAAATATTATTATATTATATTCATTTTAATTTCGTAGAAGAAAATGATCCACTTAATATCGAAGTTATAAATGCAGTAGAGGACCAAAACCAAGAAATTATGACAGGTAAATTAAAAATGTCACAAATGTACAAAAGAAAATACTTCGGATTATTAATGTATGTTTTTTTACCAGAACAAGATCCGCTGAATATCTCTGACGTCAATGAGATCGAAAATAATTTAGAAAAATCAACAACTGACGAGCAAATTAATACGGACAAGGAACTCTTGAATATTAATAAGACATCGATAGTTAAGGAAGAAGTGAATCTTCGCAATGATGACTTTTTGTTCCTGGATCCATTAGCAGACTGTCCCAGTAAGTCAATTATTTTTAAAATTATAAATATTGACAAATAAATTATTGAAAATTGCTACTCTGTAATTTCAAGGTGAACAAGTTACTCCATCCTCAAGAGTCGATCCAATTGCCACAGGAGTCGATCCAATTAGTGAAAGAGTTGAACCAATCAAAATTCCAAAGAGCAAAGTTCTACCTCTATTGATTAAAAAGAAAAAGAAACCTACAAAAAAGTTTTCTTCAAAAAAACCAAAAAAGAAATGCGTAAATGATGGTAAGTTTCAATCTTTACCATATTTCACAAAAGATATTATCTAAACTTGAATAAGTGAAAATTCACTTGCAGAAAGGATATTGTCACTTGTTCTAAATCAAAGACTTTCACTTACTCTATTAGAGACTGTATATATTTTCTTCACTGCTTCCTAATTGGAAGGAATAACGAGACTTTATTTAGTTCCAGGGATCATCAAGGCGCAGGTGTTGTGTCCAAATTGCGGGCTGCAAAATCGCTTCTCCGCGCCTCCTGGCGCAACCTGCAGTACTTGCTCATCGACACTCGAATACATATGCCTAGCCTGCGGCAAGATCTACGCCGCTCGCAGCAGCGCCTTCCACCACGCCAAATTCTCTTGCCGTCTGAATTTCGACGCGCGCTCCAAGTCGCCGACCGCAAGCACCTCCAAAGCATCCCCGATCCCGCCTCCCGAGGATCCGCTCGAATCGATTGAAACCGCAACGACCGACGAACCAGCCAAAGAAAATCCAATCGACCCAGCCGCGGATTCGCCCAACGCAGAGCCAACATCGTCGGACAAATCGACGCTCGCCCTGCCAGCTCCGTCGACCTCGTCGTCCAAGCGATGGATCCCCATACTACCGAAGCTGAAGGTCAGCGTGCGGCTGCCGCGGCTGAAGTTGACCGAGCCGCCGTCGAATTCGGCCAAGCCGTCCCTCGTCGACAAGACCAACTACTTCAAGTGTCCCAAGTGCGACCGCTCCTACAAGCACATGAAGCACATGAGGAGCCACCTGCGCTACCGCTGCGGCATCAACTACACGTACTTCTGCGCGCACTGCACCTACTGCTCCCTTAGCCGCGAGAGCACCGTCAAGCATCTCAAGGCCAAGCACCCGGCGGTCTTCGGCAAGCCCAAATTGTCCTGCAAATTCTGCCGGAAGAAGTGCTCCTCGTACAGCCAGCTCAGCCTGCACGTGCGCAAGAATTGCAAAGTGATCAAATCGCGCGATCCTAAATTCTTCGATTGACAAGTGTGACGCGGAGCTTGAGCTTTAAATTTTTAAGTTTTAGAACTACGGATACGTTGAATCGTAAATCAAATTAAAAACAGAATATTTTTTTTATCATTTTTAAGAAATAACGTTGGTTTTGGTTTTTCCAAGGAAATTTATTTTTATCTACACCTTTCTTAGCTTATTTTTTCTTTATTTACACTATTAATTTGAATCTACTATTTTATTCACGAGTCTAAAGTATCATTTTGTATTTTTGAATTAAAATAAAAATGAATAAAACTTTACCTAAAGAAGTCTGCCGTTATCATTGAACCTCCCCGTGTAAAGAAAGGTACATTATACAAATCTTACACTTTTAAGCCTAACTCGACGCTCTCGAGTTTCCTCAAAAAAAGAACTCCGCCAATTCAATACCGATCTAACCGACCTTTCTCTCCTTCGTTTTAGATGCCGCGCTGATCTTAGCACCGTGGCTGCAGCAGCAGCAACAGCAGCACCACCAGCAGCAGTCGAAAAGCGCCGCTGAGTCGCAGGGCGATCAGCAGCAGAAGTTCCCCTGCAGCGACTGCAGCAGCGTCTTCAGCCGCAAGTGCAACCTGTACTACCACCGGAAGTACGAGTGCGGCCAGCCGCCGCGGTTCCAGTGTCCCTACTGTCCCTACCGCACGAAGCACCAGTCCAACGTTCGCGCGCACGTGCGACGCATCCACGCCGGCCGCGAGGTCTTCTTCATCGACGTCGGCCGGCAGAACTTCAACGAGACCTTCTGAAGCGCAGGGAGCGACGAGGCCTCGACTTCCGCGGATTGCATTTAATCGATGAGATTTTTTTTAATATATTTGAATGGATTGCGTTTCTTGGTCTGTTTGTTTACAGCGGGCAGATTTGCCGGGCTAAGTAGGTTCGTTAGGGTTAATTTGGAATTTATTTTTGTATGATATGATATATAAAAGATATATTCAGGTGTGAATGATATTAAATGAAATTTGTATTTTATTTTTAAGAGAGAGATCGCCAAGTAGACTGACCGTTTACTTTTCGCAGAAACGAACTAACAGATAAGTATTCTGTTATAACAAAGAACAAATTGTGAAATGTGTTTTAAATAGTTTTATTTACAGCAACACACACTATAGAACAATTATATAACTTAAGACTTCGATCTGTATAATCAAAATATTTTTATGAAGAGTATTATTAGTTATAATGAATTGTATTGTATAATATTATAAGTATTGTATAAAAATGCTTTAGTGTTACTAATGTTATTCCTACTGTACATTTGTTACAAAAATAGCGTTTAAAAAAAGATAACTGTAATCACGGTGAGCCTCCAAAAATTGACTCGGAAAGCGCTTTTGTTGTTGTGACGAATATATGGACAAAATAATAATGATGACATACCCGAAGCCCGTCTACTTATTTAAATCACACTCAACCCACACTCGACTTAATCTCGCCACACATTCTTCTCTTGTGCAGTCCACTCATCCTCGCATTCACGACCAACACGGTAACCGCCATAAAAACACCTCACACGGTAACAAAAATCATTCGCGCCACAGTGTGAGGCCCACCCACTACGCCCTCCCTAAGACCAGTCATTAATCGATGCGACGTTTAGATTTTATGTTGTCAGATCCGCTGCAGCCGCTACGCCGTCAGCGCAAGAACGCGAACCAGATGTACCAGTGCCCGAACTGCCCGTCGGCCTTCTCGCGGGGCATGTCGCTGCGCCGTCACATCAGGCACGAGTGCGGCCGCGAGCCATCCTTCTTCTGCCCCTACTGCCCGTACCGCGGCAAGTGGAAGCCCAACGTCAAGCGACACGTCGTGGGGGTGCACAAGGGGATGGAAGTTTACGTGCACACCGTCGAGCCGGAGACCGCCAACCTGCACAGCGCCGGCAACTCGAGCGGCAACTTTAACTTGGAGATTGAAGGCGAACTGAAGTTTGAAACAGAGTCTAATAGATGAAATGTATACAGTTAGCATGAGTTTTATTAGGAATATGAATTACGATGTTGCAATCGTTAGTATATAAGTTTCTTATAGAGAACTTGCAAAGCGCGCTTGAAAATAGTTTTAGACGCATTTGGAGAAAAAAATGTTTTGGAGAAAATTTGTTCGATTTTAATTGATATTCGTGCTTGACTCTTAAAAAGCAGGTAATTTTACGTTCAGATTTGTACTCGCATAAGAGATCAAAGTTATCTGCTAAGTTTTGACCAAACAAATGTAGACTTTACGTGTCAAATTAACATGAAGAGAAAAGTAGGGGTATCGATTTAAAAAACTCAAGTTAAAAATGAAAATGTAGGTAACGTTCAAATATAAGATAATTGAACTTTGGCGACTTCCACCGAACTACTTCTGTTTGAAATTTTTTTTTATCCAAATTTACTTATGGCTATTTGACGCTCTGGAGATATTAATACGAGATAAATTGTGTCATCTGTTTCTGAATCAAACAGATTTTATTTATATTTTTTATTCCATTGAATTGAAAAATCAAGTTTTCTTCTTGAAAATATTTTGATTTTTTTAATTTCGTGAAATCAATGCAGGATATCTAAAAAAATAAAATAAACGTAGGTATCAACTTACAGAGAACAAGTTCCCTCCTTGTAAATAAGTTCTTCCAGAAAAAAAGTTAATTTTAAATATGTTTATGAAAGATTTCTTCTTTATCGCTCATTACTGATTAAATCTGATTATTACACTTTTAATAAACTAATGCAAGTTCTCCACTTTTCTGGTATTGAATATAAAAAACACTTACTTTCTGTCGCTCCAGTAAATGCGAGTTTAAGATTTAAATGAAATTTAGAAATCATTTCATTGCAGCATTAAATGAAATAAAGTTTTAAGCGCATTATATGAGATTTTTAAAGAGATACGATTTTTTATCGTGAAAAATTGTACATAGAAAGTCTAATGAATACCCCAAAGTTGAATTATTTCCAATCATCAACTACAGGAGTACATTTCACTAATTTTTATTGCAATACACTGATTTAGATAGAAGAAAATCATATCTTCCACCCTGTAAATCTAATTCAGTGAATTTTCACTAATTTTCCGTGAGGATTAGGGCAAAACAGTGAAAGTGATCTGATCTGCACTGATAAATCAGTGAAATTCACTGAAAATTAGTGAAATTTCTAAAGACCAAAATAAAGAGTTGAACAAAAAAGAAAGTCTGAATTCTTTACTCCCACCGACCCGTTCGCCTCCCCCGTGAATGACTCCCCCGCATCCCAGTACCGCTAGCGATTGAAATAACCCACACCGGCACACCGCATGACGCACATTCTAACGCTTCTCTGTGTCTCGACAGTCTGGCCGACGATCGTGAACGTGCGGAGCCTGCAGTCATCGAGGTGGCGCTACCCCACCTCGCCCATCGAGGTGATCGAGCTGCCGGGGCCGTGCGAGCGCCCGGACGACCCCTCGACGTACCGCGGCACGCCCAAGAACTTCCAGTGCCCCAAGTGCCCAAAGCGGTTCAGCGCCAAGAGCAGCGTCGTCCAGCACATGAAGTACGACTGCAACCGCACGCCCAGGTTCGGCTGCCCCTACTGCTGCATCCGCAGCAAGTGGCCGTTCAGCCTCTACAAGCACATCAGGAAGGTCCACCCCCAGAGCCGGGTGTACTGCATCGACCTGCAGGCCAAGAAGGAGGAGAAAGTGCAATAGAAGAGATACGCTTCCGAAGACATTAATTGAATGAATTTCATGAAATTAATTGAATGAATTTCATAGCTTTTATAGAAACTCGATTTCTTTCTCGAAGTTTATGTGAATTTTGTCATGATCGGATAATCGATGTTTCTTAGGGTCTTTTGCAATTTTTTGTTGGTAATTTTTAGTGTGCTGTATTTATGATTTTTTTTTTCATCAACGTCAAATTTTTAGGCGTAGGTAGCTAGATTTTATTGCGATACTTTTTATGTATGCCCTACATAACAATCAATGTAATGTTACGTATAATTATACATGAAATTTTAATAAAAAAGCAAATATTTACTTGAAAATAAACCGCCAATATTCATGACTCGTCCAATTCTAACCGCTAATGCCAACTATAGTAAACTTTGTAGATTTTGTAAACGAATTTAACTACGAATACCATATCGCAATTGGTAGTACAGTCAATCTTCAAATTTTGCTATACACTCCACTCCTCGACAAAAAAAGGCATCCTGCACGCAACGTACACCTAGCGTCTCCGCCCGTAGGATCACATTCTCGCCACTAACGCATGACTTTGCTTTCTGTTCGCAGACTGGTACCCGTACCCGAGCTACAGCCACTACGAGGGCGAACCGTATCCCGCGGCGATCGAAGTTAAGCCACAAAGAGGCAGGCGACCGGTCGGTCGGGAGCACGCGCCCAAGAAGTTCCCCTGCCCGAACTGCTCGAGCGGCTTCACGTACAACCGGGGCCTGGTGCACCACCTGAAGCACGAGTGCGGACAGAAGCCCCGCTACAAGTGCCCCTACTGCGATTACCTCAGCAAGTGGGTCAACAATATATACAAACACGTGAGGCAGGTCCACGCGGGCTGCGAGGTGCGCTACGAGTTGAACGATTCCTAGGGGAGCGTCCGTGAACTGCGTGATCGAGATAGGGTGGCGGTGATGCGAAGAAAGGCTGTCTACGGAGGGAGGATCACACTGCGTAGTTTTGACGCGGTATTTTTAAAGTGCCGACTTTTAACGTTGCTTACTGCCGTGATTTTGTTTATCACAAACGGCACTCCAGTGAGAAAGTGGCAGGACACTATAGCGTCAGCCAAATTTTCAGGGAGCTGAGGTAAAATGGCTTGAACAAGAAGATTTCGAAATTAATTTTAACAATACATTTACCGAATTTCAAATGAGCAATGGTACATTGATTGTAAATGTCCAGCTAATTTCTCCATGTGTAAATTTAAACATTTTTGAATAATGAAAATTGTATACCTATTTGAATTAATTTAAATTAATTGACAAAACTGTGACATTGCGGAAAAGTTGTCTCAAAAATATATATCTGAAGGGATTTTGCAGTTGTTGATTAGAAAATTAATCGATTTCTTCCATTTCGTTCTTCTTCATCAGCGATCCCAAAAATCCTTAACATTTTGTCAAAATCCGTTAATTTACGCACTGCTGAAAGTTCGGCAGCAATTCATACAATTTAGTCCTTGGATATTCCTTCCTGAAATTAAATGAAATCATGTCACTGTGTAATATTTTTAATTCATTTATGAGTTAACAATGAATTTATTGTATTTACCAAGAATTAGGTAGTAACAATGTGCTATTACTAATATATTTATTGTTATTATATTGTCCAATAAACAGTTTATTAATTTAGTGTTGTAATAATACCTTCAAAGGTTAATAAATTTAGTTTAATTCATTTAAAATTATGTTATTGAATTAATATTCCATAAACATTTTCCATTTGAACCTTCTTTAAATTTTGCAGTCTTTCTGGAATCTACCTTCCTTTTTAAATTTTAACAATAACTAATTTTTTTATTTTTCAGGTACGTATTATGCAAGATCTACGAAATGTACAAAATCTGTGTATGAAGGTTTTTTAAATTAATTGTAACACTATATTATAATGTAATAAAATTGATGTTTATTATTAGTTTTGTTAAGAAAATATTCATAATTAATGAAATAGTTCTTAAAATGACGTAGCAGAAGCTTACACACAGGCAAAGTAAAAGAAAGTTATCTCTTACAGAGATGCCATGAAATCTTTATGATTTTGGGGTCGTTGTACAAAAACACGATGTTCGTTGAATTCCATCACGACTTCGAAAAAGGTCATGTTCAAGCAGGACAATACCAATCAGTTTCTTTAATAATCAATTTTTTTTTGCTTCCATAAGAATACCGTAATTTCGTACATTATTACAGAAAATTAAAATTCTACTCAGACCAATCTGCAAACGTCTTCACCATCGATCTTTATCTAGAACCTCTTTCAAACACCGTATCAGCTCCAAACCCCAGCTCAACAACAAGAAGAACAAACGGCTGCCTTAAATGCCCATCAGAATCCGGTAACTATGCAACCAATAGCCACGTGTAAAAGCTCAACGTTGTCTTGGTAGCCTTAGATAATCCATCGTCGCTTCCACTCCCCGCTCTCGCTCTACATCGTTGCCTCTCTTTCCAGACGATCGGCCGGAGGCGCAGCGCTTCTGGTCGCTGACGCCCAACAAGAACTTCCGGTGCACGCGGTGCTCGCGCTCCTTCCGTGTCTACAACAGCCTGTACCGGCACTCGCGGTACGAGTGCGGCAAGCAGCCGCGCTTCGGCTGCTGCTACTGCAGCTACGTCACCAAGCACACCACCAGCGTGTACCAGCACGTGAGGCGCATGCACGCCGGCCGCGAGCAGACCTGCATGGACGTCGTGCGCGGCAAGGTCCTCAAGAGACGCGTCTGCAAGAACGGCTCGGGGGGTACCGCTAACGCCGAGTGAATCGAGCGAACGGATGCATTTTCTTTTCGAGCGAGTTCGAAGGCATGAGTGGAGTGTGAATAATTTTACTTATTTTTGTATGGGATGAAACGATATGGTAGTGGACTGCACTTAGACAAGCAGTTTACGGAGAATGACTATGTTTTCTTGCGGGAGGATGGACTTGTACTAGGCGAAACGTTGCAGTGTTCGAATATTAGTATAATTTTAATAGAAATTACAGTAATATTGTACTATACTATCGTTACTGTGTAACCTACCCACTGAAATTGAATTAGTAGAAAACTACGAAAAATTAGTGAAATGGGCTTCACTAAATGATGGTGAGTAGAGAATATTCCATAAATTTTTAGGAATTTTTCACTAATTATTCATCTTCAGGCAGTAGCAATTTTTCTCGTAGTACAAGTTCTGGCGTCCTACGGCTAGAGATTATAGTAATTTTTCTCATGTAAGTAATAACTCACTTGTGTTAAAACTCCTTTTCAAAGACAAATTAACTTTTTCAAAAAGAAAACATGAATTTCCTTTCTATCTTCTAATCATTGTGGTATTATTTTGTTTGCATATGTAAAAATTTCCTCAAATCAGTGAATAATTATACAATTGAAGCTTATTTGACGAATGTAAGAACTAAATATTCTCTGATTTAAAAAGTTTGAATCCTATTCTACACCATACTATGAAATCGTTAGCTAGCGCTAACGGAAATGTGACTTAATACGAAAAAATCAAAGTCTCAGAATAAATTTCAATTAATCTAGTCTTGTACAGAATGTGTCAATTAAAACCTCCTATTACGATCGAATAAACAAAAAGTCTGCACCAAAGGAATCGGCCTGTTCATTAAGACCCGACCCACCACCAGATCTGCCGTACTACTATGAATTAAGGGATCGCAGTTAACTAACAAAATCTGTATCCACTGTTTCAGGAAGCTGGCGTCGCCCAAAGCCAATTGTAAGATGCAAACGCATCCCAACAGCGACCATGGGGAGCGCCGGTCGTCGCTACCAGTGCGCGACCTGCTGCAAGAGCTACAGCACGCCCAGCGCCTTGAACGCCCACCTTCGTTGGAACTGCGGCAAGCCGCCGCGATTCGAGTGTCCATACTGCGGCAAACTCAATCACAAGAAATTCAACGTCCAGGATCACATTAGGCGAATTCATTCCGACCGCCCAGTTGTGTGCAACACTAGGTTCTAATGAGACTGCAAGTTCGACGTCAGTATTTTGGAGACTGCTATTTGAATTTATTGATTTCACGATGATTTTAAAAAGTCTGAACACAAGCGTAAATAGAAAATTGGTATATATGTAAAAGTTATTATAAAGTATTGTACTTCGTGTTATTTAAAACTTTTCATAGTTATAAGCATTTAGAAAAATTTCTAATCGAATGTTGATGATTTAGGATATAATATAATAATACAATATTAATATATAATATCCTAGCAGCTAGAATTTAAAGCTAGAGTCTGTTAAACATTGTGCCACATTCGTCGAATTTCTATTATTTCACGTTTCTTTGCTACATATATCTACACAAGTATTAAGTCTACAAATTGATTAAACCTCTTATTTTGTCTTACTTCAAAGTTTAAACTTTGACTTAAGCTCTGCGAAGTTTTTTAAATTAATAACTTTGGTATAGAGTGTGTATGTTCTCGGTTGGAAAGATTAAAATTGCGTTCTTTTTTAATCCCAATGTAAAATAATGCAGTGCCTCGCGTGTTCCTATTACGCATTTTAATTAACACTTAAGATTTGCTCTTTGAAACCCCTAGGATGGTTTTTTTAGAAAAAATTTATATTTGGACCAGTTTTACAAGTGCCAAAGTAAAGGCTTCAACTTAATTTGTAGACCTAATAAAAATGCCATAAAATTTTGGAAGAAAGAAGGTGAGTTGATAAAGATTTCGTGAAGTTAACAAACCTTCAATTAAATTTACTATAAAATACAAAAATAAAGATGTTTAAAAGGCATGCAGTGTAATCATAATGCTATTCTTATAGCATCGTTCGGAATGGTAATAATTTATACATAACTTTATTAGGTAAATTAATTTATACACACCATAAATACTGTATAATAAAAGGAGATTACGGTATGTATAATGTAAAAAATGTTTAATAGAAATGGTCAACAAGGATGAGACCTACAGAAAGCTAAACTGTAAACAATCCACTCAATGCAAAAATATATCTCAAAAATAAATTCAATACTTGTTCACTATAAGCTGGTACTGAATCGAATCTTCAACCTATTTTAATCCTCCTCACAGTTCTTGTCCCTCGTCCTTATAGAAATAAATATTACCCCAATGCTCAAACTAACCGACTAATTCGCTGGACATTTCTGTTCGCAGGCTGGCGGAGGACGGCTCGCCGCGGCGGCCTGCAGTGCCAGCGCGAGGAGCGCAAGAGCGACTATCCCCAGTACAACGCGGCGACCGGCAAGTTCCACTGTCCGAACTGCAACAACGGCTACGGCCGCCGCGACTCGATGATCGGCCACTACCGCTACGAGTGCGGCAAGGCGCCGCGCTACAAGTGCCCCTACTGCCTCCTCGTCAGCAAGAAGTCCTCCAACGTCTACCAGCACGTGCGCTCGGTCCACCCCGACCAGCCCGTCACCCTCGTCAAGCGCTACTGAAGCGATCCCCCGTGCCAAAAGTCCCAATTTCACTTCGGCGGCGAAGCTTCCCCGCACCCCATCCTGCATCCTAGAGTAATTAAGAAAAAAAACACCACCAGGCAGAGGTCCGCGGAGCACCCCGCTGTCGGCGCCGTCCGACCACTGTGTACATAACTTTTATCTAAAGTTAAATTAGTGAAAATCTACCGCAATTAGTGAAACTTCACTAAAAGCTAGTGGAAATAACTTCCACTGTTTAGTGATCAGTTAGAGAATATCGTAAGTAAAATTTCGCTAAAAATTAGTGAAATCAGATTCCACTGTTTAATAATCAGTGGAGATCTAAATTTACACTGATTTTAGTAGTTTTTCGCTAATTCAACTTCGGAGGGTACGAGAGACTAAAGAAACGAGCATGCACCCGCGATAGGTTGATTTGGTGAAGGCGAGGCGCCGGGACGTTGAGTAACCGTGGACTGCGTTGTGTGTTGCAGGTATGCCGTGGTACACCTGCCGGCAGTGCCTGCGGCTGTTCGACACGGAGCTGGCCCTGTCGCGCCACGTGCGCACCCACGACTTCACGCGCGAGAGCGAGCCCAACGGGCGCGGCACCCGCTACTGCTGCAACTACTGCGGCTACTCCTCCAAGTACACGTCCAACATGCACAAGCACGTCAGACGCAAGCACAAGAAGCTGTACGAGTACGCCCGGGAGGGGTAGATTTCGATGCGCTGTGCGCGCCGGGAGTCCGGCTTTTATTCGTTTGTTACCGCGCGAAAATTTCGAAGTCATTGATAAGGTCGTTTTGGGATTTACTTTGAAGAGGATCCTTTTTGAGACTGATTTCTGTTTTGGATTCGAAAAAAACTCTTCCAAGTGTTGTTAAACGGATTTTTTTGTGTCTTCGAAATTCTTACATGACTTGTATTCCCGTTTTTCTTTTACTTTGGAGTGCGATAAACCGATTATTATAGACTGTAGTTATGTACATTAAAATGTTAAAATGAAAATGTAGAGGTACGTACTATCAGGTGTATTGATGTGAAGGTTTTAAAAATGTGCTATGATTTTTCATTAGAGATATCGATCTCAGTTAAACAAAGAAACTAATTTATTTTATTGATTTTTATTTGGAAACTATGCTTGTTAAGTACATAACAAGAAATTATGTAATATATTTTACCAGAACGTATGCGTAAAATTTGTAAAGCAGTACACATTTAAATTATATATACAAGATACAGAAAAGGTATGCATTTAATTAAGGTATGAGTCACTTACTAGCGAATAAGTTTATGAGTCATTTACTTGCCAGTAAGTTGCTATTTTAAGTGGAAAATCTGCAAATGCAAATTGTAAAATGTATATATATATAATAATCTAAATTAATTGTTGTTTAATAAACGAAAAACTGTAATGTCAGTTTTGAAAATTACAGACCAATACAAATTGTTCAACATTAGACAAATATTGCTAAAATATTATTACAATTTTAACTGCTATACAACAGGGTTACGTTCTCTGAATAACGATTGATATAAGCATTCTTCATTTTACATTTTTACTAATCAAACAAATTACACAATATTTTTTGTACGGAATGCGACATTTTTATTTATTTACCACTTGTTTAAGTACTTATTTTACGAAGCGAGCTTATATGATATACCAAATACAATTTTATTGTAACAATCATTTGTGGGTTTTTTAACCAATATTCAATGGACAAGTTATACATTTATTATTTAAGTATATTCTTACAAAATTAGAATATTTATAATTTTCTTATTAAAAATTACAGGCTCATAGTTTTATGCAGTTAATTAGCGATAATACAAAATTTTTACTGTTAGTTTAGATTTTTTTAAATTAGAACAGTATTAGAAACGTCTGTCTAGGAGATACATTTACAAGACTTAAAAAATTGTCGAAAAACCTTTAGATTAACATCCGCAAATAAAATGATTTTGCAAAAAGTGCCTAAATGTCTGTTCTCATCTAGAAACTGTAAATAAATTGTTTACCAAATTAAATAAAATTCCACGCTGAAATTGTATTTTTTGCACTTCGTATCTTCCACCCCAGAAATAAATAAAAAGAATCACCGAATCCGTCCATCCTCCAAGGCTCACTTTAAGAACTCAGCGCATGCCTCATGAACCGCCTCGATTTTTTACCTCGGCGAACCTTTCGATCGCCAGCTTGGCTGCGCCAAGAACCGCCGTCACTAATGGAAGTACCACCGATTTTTCCAGATGCCGCCTGGGCGCCGAGCGACTCCGAGGTGACGAACTACGTGTGCAACGTGTGCAGCGCCGGGTTTCGGCGCATCGCCGACCTCTACAAGCACAAGTGTGGAGCGCCGCCGCGCTACGGCTGCCCCTACTGCCGCATGAAGGGGAACCAATCGTCCAACATGTATCGCCACGTGAGACGGTGGCATCCGCGCATGGAAGTGCGCGTCAACAGACTCTTTTAAAAAACAGTTTTATTTCTTTTCTTTATTTACTTTATTGAAAGGAAGAATTTAGGGGGGTGGGGTGTACGGAAGTAGGGAGAGCAAGGTGATTTTAAAATACAAATGTAATTAATTGTACGCTTTTCCCGACGATTTTTCTGATTGCTTTGACGAAAGAACGCATTTTAAGTGGATATACGAAATATTCGTTACTGACGAAAATTTGCTATAGATTATGTCTGAAATAGAGGGTGCATTTGAAGTATACAAGAAAAAGTACTGTAGACCTTTAGAAAATGCAACTTTTATACACTGAGAAAAAAGCTTATTGTTACTAAATAAATTTTATTTGTTTTAAGTAAATTTCAGTTGATTCAAGTA
>UXGC01001037.1:0-38265 GCA_900480045.1 Eurytoma adleriae
CTTTTCTGGATTTAAAAAAAATCATCAAGAATTTTAAATTTAACATTTAAACCGAAATTAATGTAATTTTGTCATTTAAAGATTTAAGGTGTATAAAATAAGACACAAACTGTTAATTTAATACACAATTCGATTTATAGTAGTAAATATCTCAATTGTTAAAGAAAAACATGATGAAACATGTTAATTTTAATAATCAAAAAAATAAAATATTAGAAATTTATTTAAAATCGTGTAAAATTCCTTTTTCTCCGGGTATGATAAATGCAAAAAGAATTCAACTGGATATACAAATCAACAGGTTTCCCAAAAACCATTGCATTTCTACAAAAAAAGGTTATTTAAAGTTACTTAGCAAAGCAGTGTTAAAACAACAAAATGATAGATTAGATAACGATTTCCCCGCTCTCCAAGTGCTTTCGTTTGCTTTGCTTAAGTAATTCCGTGGCTTTTCAGCGATGCGAACCTTTAGCCCGGCGGAGCCAAGGGGAGGGTGTAATAAATGCCTTTAACGATCTCCCCGGAACAAAAAGCTCGAGCGCCCCCCACGAGTGCCGGTGGTGTGTTCCTCTCCTCACTCTTTTTCCCCCCGCGGTGTTTACTCTAGTCCGCATCTTTCCCCGCCACTCAGACCGCCGATCAGTTCATAAAAGCGACGGGGAAAAAAAAGCGCCGACCACGTGCTAATTACGAAAATGAGTTTTACTACCGTTTTCCACTCGGCAGCCTCATCAAAGCCACTCCGATTTTCCCCCACTCTTTCTCTCTCTCTTTAAAAAAAAAAAATCCTCTCCGCGGCGAAAAAAAAATCTTTCGCAGTTCGAAAAAAAAAAACGTAGGAACAGGAGAGGCGTCGAAAAAAAGAAGAGGAAGGCACTCCAATCACGGCGTGACGCAATCGCGCGCTCGAAAAATTTTCAGAGCGGGCGCACAATCGATCGGCCGCGGGACAAAACCCTTTCTCGTTCTCGGTTAATGGACTCGCCGGTCGTGAGGCCGACACAAATCAAACGCGGGGATCGTCGTCGTCGTCGCCGGCGACCGCGCGCTCGCCATTTTTCGCCGAGTCAGCGCGCGACACGCGACCGTACGACAATGCGATACTTTGTTGGGGTCTTAGTCGCAATTAACGATGCGCTTGTCGATTTTTCGCCGCGGAATTGAGCGCGATTGTTTTCCCCGGGCGGGGGGAAGGGGGAGAGGCGGGATTTTCAAGTGGAAATCCGCACGAGAAGTTCGCGCCGTTGTTCCATCGGATTTGGAAACTTTTTTTTTTTCAACTCCCCGGGCAACTTTTCTTTCTGCTTTGCAGATTCTCTTGTTACGTGCGTGTTTAAAGTTAACTTTTAATTTTCTACTTTTTTTTTTAAGTGTTTGATTATTCGAGAGGGAATTAAATGTAAATTTTGTAGTCTTTGATGTTTTTGAATTTACTCTTTTAGAAATATTTTTTTGTATACTGAGGAAAAACTATTGTATAAATTAGCAGAAAGTTACTATATTGGTTTTCTCTCTAAAAAATTACATATGATATCGCGCACTACAAGTTGTAGTAAACATTACCGTTAAAATTTTACTTTAGATTTAAAATAACCATAGTAAACATTTCTATAAGGATATATATTGAAATTAATAGTAAAATCTATATAGCAAAATTTTAAAATACACTGTATTACTTTTTACTAAAAGAAAATTACTAAAACTTTCTACTACTTTATATTGTCGAATGTAGAAACTGTTATTAACTCTGTAAATATGAGTAAGTGAAATTCATCCGCATGTACTTATTTAATGTGAAAAGTCATTCACTTATCGATTAAGATTTCGACTTAGAAAGTGCACATTCGCTTATTCGTAAGAATTTCACTTATTCATATTCACAAAAATATAGTTGATATCATAATTCTGATAACAATTACTATAATCACTGTTGTGTACAGTAAAATCAACATTCAACTTTTACGGAAAAATCTCGCAAATTTTTTTTTCTCCGCGCTACGAGAAAAAATTTAAACAGCGCGAGTTACGCGAAAAATGTAAAACTGTAAAATCGCTCGTCATTTCGCGTTAAACAAAGGGGCCGAAGCGCGTGTAAAGCATTCGCGAAATGCGCGATGAAAGTTTAAAGTTGCAATCAACTGGAAATGAAATTTTGAAGTTTATACACGAGATTTCACTCGGCGCGCAAATGAAAATCCGCTTCGTTATCAACCCGGGGGGGTGGGGTTTAAAGCGCCGAGTCCCGGGTCAAGTCGTCGGCGCGCTAAGCATTTAAGTAGCCCAACAGAACGTAAAATGTTTTAAATCATCCATCAAAAAGTCCTTCATGCAACGCGTCGCGCGACTAAAAAGTTTCGAAATGAAAACAGCAAAGTTTCCCAGCGTAACAGGCCGTGCCTCGCAATATCAATAAACAAGGCGAGCAGACAGAGAGGAGAGAAGGAGAGAGAGAGGAGCTAGTACTACAGCAGTGGTTGTAAAAATAAAAATCCCCTCGGACGAGGCGAATAATTCGCGAAGTTACGAGATGAGACGGGGCGAGACTGTACAAACGCAATATCCGTGTAAAAGCAAACTCCGGGGCAAACTAATTTGAGCACGTGGAAGATTTTCGCGCGCGGAACTGTCAAAGTCACGCGAAACTTTCGACGACGTGGCGCGCGCGCGCCTCGTTTACGACGCAGTCGTGCCGGCTGCGCGCCGCTATCATCCCCGGCACGTTTTGACAGATGTAAGCGGCGGGAGGGAGAGAGAGAGGGACTCCGCTCGTAATGACTTAATAGAGGCCGGCCGCCGTGGCCCCGACATGAAAAAGCCATCGGGCCGTTAGCCTTGGAGGCGGAAACGCGTCCTCCTCCGGCCGCGCGAATTCCCGCTGATTTTTTAATGGAGCCCTTAAATCACGGCCTCGGAAATTTCACGCTGTTTTATATAAAGGCCGACGCGGCCGGGTGGGAGGAGGATATTCGCCGGAAAAGCGGAGCCGGTAATTGCCCGCTTTTTATTGCCGGTGCGCGCAGCGCGCGGCTTTTATTAAAAGCGCGAGATGAGTAATGGGCCGGTCGATCGGTGTACACCGCGAGATAAGGCGGTTTATCGCGAGGATGAGGGAGAGAGAGAGACGAGGAGTTTTCGGAGACGACGGGCCTCAATTTACACGCCATTAAGGGGACTTTATTGCGATGCTTTTTATTACGCGGATTCCGAAA
Organism: Eurytoma adleriae; assembly: GCA_900480045.1. Taxonomy (NCBI): domain Eukaryota; kingdom Metazoa; phylum Arthropoda; class Insecta; order Hymenoptera; family Eurytomidae; genus Eurytoma; species Eurytoma adleriae. Next base: position 3,210 of record UXGC01001037.1, read on the forward strand.
TCCGACGGAAAAAATCTTTTGATTTCTGCCTCTCTCGGCGCGCGGTGTGCGTGGGCATCGGGCTTTTAGGTTTTAATATATTGATATGAAGTCCCGACTTTTACGGCTCGAATTAAGGGTAATATTAAATATTCAGCGGCGTCGTTAAAACGCGGAAAAAGTGTATTATTACGAATTGCGCGCATAGAAACGCGCGTCTAAAATTATGTGAAATTGTGCATTAAGGTTTGAACAAACTTGGGGGTATTTCTGAAATTTGCGTTACATTTACATGATTTGAATGCGAGGTCCAGCCGGGACCATCAACGTGCGCATGCAAAACAACGTTTGCGAGCGTACTTTGCTGAATTTCTGGAATGAAACGATAATAAAGTTTACCAATCTTTGGATACCTCAAACGTTTCCACCCACTTTATCATTCCAGAGATAAGGATGGAGAAATTGTTTGTTACAAACTTCACTATTTACAAATTTCAAATTCTCGTGATGTAAATTAAATTATTTAACGAAAATATATTTCAAATAAAAATAATGTTTAAAATAGAATAAAATAAAAATGCAATTACAAATCAAAATTAAAACTAAAATGCATTTCGCTCAAACACGTCAGTCGCGCTAATAAATTATATGGATTCCAATAAATTAAGTAGATATAGGTCGACCCAATGATAAATATTACATTTCGATCGCTCAATTCGTGAGTGAATTAGTCGTGATCAAGGAGTTGTCTACTCAATTAAGTTCGCTTAAACTGACTGAGGGATAAAAGGTTTCTCAACTCAATATAAATTATAAATGTACAGCTGCAATATAAATCAGTCATTTTCACAATTAACCCAAAACACCGAAAACCAGTACAATCATCAAAAAATTACTCGACGCACTAAATAAACAATACCACAGATAACACACCGTCGGCCGCGTAAATCCACGCAAACAATGCGCGATTAGCGACAAAAAAAAAATCTCGGAAGGACGTATCGAGTCCTGCAATCGCGGCGGTTGATAATTTTAACGGGACCGAAGTTTGAGCGAGCGGCGCCCCGACACAATTGACACTGATAAATAGGCAAGATTCCGGAATCTTTGTGCGAGAGAGTAAATTTCCCGCGCGCGCGCGCGGCTATCTCTTTTAAGCGTCGCATCGACGCCCCCATCGTGTCCCGTATGCGCCGGCATAAATTGGCGCTCCGTCTTCCCCGGTGGCTTCTCGCACCTGGGCCTTCGCCCCGAGTCGATTCCCACACCGTGGAAAGTTTAGCAAACTCCATCATAGCGGCGGAAAAGATGACATCGCGGCCCAACTTCCCCGGGATATAGGCGCGCGCGCCGGTGCGGAGAGAGGAAACTTTCACCTCACCCTATAGGTGTACGCGTGTGTACTTGTGTACGAGTGTGATTGTGTGAGTGCGCATGTGTGCAAGTGTGAGTGTGTGTGTGTATGTTAGTGTGCGTGTGTGTGTGTGTGCGGCATCCTTTATATCTAGTTAGGCCGATCTTATATACACGTCGCGCTTATATATAGCGCCCGGCGAATAAATCTCGGGCTCGGAGCGCGCGGGAACGCGCGTTGTTTCCGCGTCAAATTACCCCGGCGAGGAATATTTACGTCGCTTCTCTCTCTCTTTTTTTTCGTCGTCGTCGTCGTCGTAGTCCTCTCGCGCGCCGGCCTTCTTTATTCTCTCCGGAGCGGCTACGGGGCCCGTAACTGTTTTCTCAAAATTGTCGTCGTAAAAAGAACCGAGGCACCGGAGAGAGAGAAAGAGAGGAGGGCCTAGGCCTCCGAATGTACTGTTGCGACTTTGACGCGCGGAAAAAGGGGTGACGCGAATTTCACGCCTGCCTTTTGTCTTGTGCCCCCCCGAGTGGCTTTCACGCCTGGGATTAGGATTTTACATGCCGTGGCATTCCGCAGGAATTTAAATCACCTCGTCTCTCGGTTTATTTATTTACTTGTCTCATTATTTTGTTTTTTTTATTTTGTTTATTTGAAATGGAACAACAGTTTACAGAAGTCTAGAAACTGGCCAGTTACTGTTCGAAGACGAAGAGTAGATAATTATTGTGGCATTTTACGCTATATTCCGGTCGTTAATATTTACCGGTACATATATCGGTAATTTTCATCGAACAACCTCTCCGCATAAGGTAACGAATGATAAGCACACCTCGTTTATTTATAATAAACAGTTGTAAAATTTACGATACCTCGAGTGGGAACGAATTTCAAACAGGAGGAGTGCGGCCGTGTCAAAGGAAGCGATACTTTTTTTCCCACCTCGTAAAAAAATAAACTCCTAATTCGTATACCCGCGTTGGACACGGGAACATTATTAAAGATTTTATTGTATACCATTGACCCCGAAAGCCCAACCCCAAGCGCTTCATGAAAGATTCATACCCGCTGAAACTTTTATAATCGCTCAATTATTGAAACGAATTTTCCGTCCCATAAAATTAAGCCTTAACGCACGTATCCACCATACACGATACATCCGACGATGAAAAAAGCCGCTCGCCTCCTCGATAATTCAGTGGAAAAACCGGCATGGGGCGGCGGCGAGTCGAGTCCCTCGGAGGCCGTGTGTGCAACTTTGACGCGGAACGGCCCGTATGGGCGCAGAAGGGCAATTTCCTAGTCGTCGGCGCGCGCGCCTCGAGGCCTACGCCGGTCCAGAGGCGCGCGAGAGCGATTTATTGGAGGAGGGGGGGATAAAAAAAGGAGCGCAACGCGGAGAACGGCGGGGGCGACTCCTCGTCGTTTAATTAGATCTCGGGAAAAGCGCGCACCGCGGCATCTGCTCTCCCTCATGCATTATGTATACCGAGGGGGGGCCTCGAGAGATGCTCTCCTCCGGGCAAATTAAAGTGCGTCCCGCGGCCCGACGACGTGGCCCCCGCGCCTCGAAATTTATTTAGCCGTCCCTTTTCGGAAAATTTCCGTACACGCGCCTCGGGACGTCGGTTATTGGGAAAAACGAGATCCGAGAGATCATCCGCGGGAGATAAGAGAAGGTAGACTGTGGACATTCGAGGGCTGCGCTGATTTACGCTCGACAACTAAATTTTTTTTCAACGGTTCCTCTAATGAAGTTTTCAAGCTCTGTTCTAAGACTGCCCAGTGCACTTCGTGGAAAATCCATTGCTCAAACACCGCCGGATAAATCACGCGCATCATAAAGACACTTTACACCGTGCATAAATCCGTCGTTTGTAAAAAAAAGGCGTAAATTTCCGGATTTTCCGGTCGAAAAAAAAAAATCCGACGCGCTCGGCGTTATCTCGAGGGCAGCGCGAAACGCCCCGTATACAGTCGTTTATCATCGGCCGGTCGTTTCGAAGGTGCGCGTATACACGCGAACCGATAGCGGCTGCCGCGGAAAGACTCGCTTGTGGGATTTTCACCTCGCGCAATTTAGAAAGTGCGTCCGCGGTATAACGGCGAAAGCGAGGCGCTCGAGGTGCATTGAGACGTCGGACGATGCATCTCGGCTCCTCGCGTTGTCAATCAAGGGTCCGGCGTTGCGGTGCGCGTCCGAGTGGGAACGCGTCTCTCCGAGGTACACCGCGCCGTGTACACTCGCAGGCAAATCAAGGTCCGTTAGCCGCGCGCCTGACTGTTGCCTCGTCGCCGGGGCGACGTTGCTTTTCTGCTCCGAGCGGGTCGATTGCGATTTTAGACAGGGATCGAATTTTTGAAGATTATTTTATTGGAAACTTTAAAAAAAAGCACCGTTCTTTTCGTTTATTGAAACGCAGATGAGTCTATAGATATAGCGGGTAATATTAGTTGATATATTTGCCGCCAGGTGGATACAGGGAGATCTCTCCCGGTAACGAATTTGTTGTTTCAGTTTTATATAGAAATCGCCTAAGAAGTGAATAGAAAAGTGTCTTGATAAGAATACCTTTCACTACACTCTTCCATTAATTATTATTTATTTTAATTGCAAATGATTATATTTAAATAAATCATGTAATTGAAAAGCAATCAGAAAAAAATCATCTGCGCGTATAAACATTATTTTAATACTAGAGATAATTAAAACCTTATAAACTATAATAAGAGAGGAAAAAACTTAATGACGCGGAGGAATCGATGATTTTTGTTCTGAGCGCGTTATTGCGGGTCGATTGTGATTTTAGTTCGGCATCCGAGATTCGCGAAGATCTGATGCGATTTACTAATTTGGTTTATTTTATTCGGAACTTGGAGATAAGTAAACTCCGGATTTCTCAAGTAAAATATTGTTCCTTCATGAGAATCACTGTTTCGCTTGGCAAACTTGGTATTTGAACTTGCAGTTTAGTAAGTTTCGCTAACTTAAACAGCGCAGTTTATTACGAACTGTGCTGCTTTTTAAAATTGATTTTTTTTTTCAAGACTAGAGGTATAATCCTTTACTACCCGTAAAAGTGTGCTAACCTATTCGAAGTAACACGCTTCTAAAGTTTAAAGTATTTTTTACTGCATAGAAGTCGAAAATGGAAAAAAACGTTTTATGGACTTATCTTGCGTAAAAAATATACTGCTGGAAAAGGATTAAATGATGTTTCGCGAAACAAAAAATTTTTTTAAATTCCCGCACAAAAATCGACCAATAAAACTTTTTTTTAATAACGAAGCACGAATAAGGATAGAAAAGGGTGAGAATTGCTCTTATTGCTAATTTAACGTACATACCCGTGGACCATCTAAATAAACTCTGAAATATTCGTTTTTAATGCGCGTTAGGTACGAGCGCGCTATTTTAAGTCCGCCGTGATATTTTCTCATTTTTTTCCCTTTCAGCAAACTAATTTGTCCGAGAGCTCGATATTTCACTTCAGGAACTTTTGATGTTGTCATTTCGTCGCCTCGTGTTTGATGTTCTATAAATACGAAAAAGAGTAATAGCCGGCGCGTTACGACTGAAATATTAGCTCATTTTTTAACCATCACGCCCGCGGGAAATGACTAATTTCGGTACTAAAAACGGATTCGGTTTCCATTAGGCGAGTAATTCACTTAAAAAAAAAGGAAGTAGAACTAGAGAGCAAGAAGAGAGGGAGAAAGAGATGGTCAGAAAGACAAAAGCGGGGGAAGCTAAAAAAGCTTACGTAAAAGATCGTTGAAAGCACTTAACGCGGCGGCGCATATTTCCATGAGTCGCGCGCGACATCCTCCCGAGAGTCATCCTCCACAAAATATCCGGGGCCTCACATGTACACGTATACACGTATAATTACGGGGGATACAGTCGGGCGGCCGATTGTCACGCTCCGCGGTCCGATCAAAGCGGGCGCACAATGCGTTAATTGACCGATACGGAATTATTACGTGTAACGTTTACCGGGGTATGAAATTGAGACGTGGGGGCCGGGGCGAGGCGAAGGCGAGCGATGACTCTGCAGAGGAGGCGGCTCCTTCCTAGCGCCACGGAGAATCATTGCGCGCAATAAAAAGTGTCTCACCTCGCTCCATGCGGGCGGCGATCTTATCGCTCGCGCACTTTGTCGGGAATTTACGTCGGGGCCACCTTTTTTTCTCTCCCTCTCTCCTCTTCCTTTTTTTTTATCCTTTACCACTCTTCGCCGGATTACCGGAACCCCCTTTCCCCTCCCCTGCTTCTTCGCTCTATCGGCTTTTTAAGAGATGGGAAAGTTTAAGGTGGTAGTCCGCTCTTGTTTCACAAAAAGAGAGCCTGGTTTATTTATTTGATTCTACCTTGCTCGGTGTGATTAAAAAACTTTAGGACGCGATGATTTAAAGTGTCCCCGGGTTTTTTTTTTGTTTCGCTTGTTTTTCTGAATTTTAAGTTTGCTTCGGAAACTTCTTTCAGGGACAAAAAGTAGACGCTTTGTAGGGTTAATTAAGGTTTTAATTGTTTAGTGTACTTTTAGGGATAATCTTTCAATTCGAGTTTTTTTCAATTTGATCGATTTTACAGGGATCATTAACCTTCTTGAGGATAGAAATGATCAAAAAATTAATACGAAATATAAGTGGAACTAAAATTTTCAATTCTTAAATCTATAAAATATATTTTTTAATATGAAGTTTAATTAGCTGAATCAAATTTTAGCGCATTTCACAAATTTTTAGTACTTTTTCATTAATTCAACTGTATAGCAAAGACCTAAGAACCTTTTTGAAAGTAAACACTTTTAAATCACTCTTCTCGACTTATCACTTTAATTTTCATTCAAACGACTTTAAAATCTATGAAAAACTTTCTGTTCGCATTCATTTCTACAGTTACAGTACACACGTAATACCCAGAACTCCATAAAAAATAAAAATAAATAAGAAATTCAATACCTAACCGTATCCCAGCCGTAAAAGGCTCTCGTTAGAAAATTTTATACCTTTTCAGGGTAGGGGAGGGGGGCAAAAAAATGAAACAATTATCGTGCTACTAATGCGATCCTTTTTTCATAGCTGCAGCGTCGAGCTCCGTCAAGTGAGCGTCGTAAAAGCGAAGCCCCTAGCGCGCTAAGTTCATTACCGCAGCCGGGCGTTTCGATCATATGGCGCGCGTCCGTAGGAAACCCCGGTCACTTTTTCTCGACACATGTGAACTGTATCGTGTTTCAAACCATTCGCTCCGGCCCCGGCGTTCCTCTCTGCTCCGCGCGTATACATACACGGGGCTCGCCGTTTTCACGCTTCGAAAAACTCCCGGAGTGTACAGCGCATAGTATCGAATTTTTTTTTTTCCCTCCTCCGCCCATTTTTTCCCGAAAGAAACCTCCAAATGGAGAAATTAAAAAGCCGACCGCCGTTGATGGGCGGGTACAGGAGGCTTGCGTAATCGACGGGTTTCGAGCGAGCTCCGGCTACCGATCGGAGAAAAAAATGCCGAGCGACCTCCTGCCAGTGTGTAACCTTAGTATAGTCCTTATTAAGTGCTGACGGGCGGAGGAATGCGGCGTTCGATTTTCACGGGGCGGGCAGGAAAAACCGTATGCATATGTTCACGTATGCATTTATGTATGTGTACGTATACGGTGCATCGACGCGACAACCGCGAGAGTCGATATTACGTTTCCCGCCGGCGCGGGAGAGATTGCGCGGCGCGATATCGACGCCGATTAATCGGCCCCGCTGCGCACTTACCATAATTTCGCGTGTAAACAAATAATAGTTAACCTGCCCCGCGGGCGACTTTTTGATTTTCTTCGCCGCCAGGAAAACACGATACCCTCCCGACGCGCGGCCTTTTCGAATGACGCGGTAAACATGCCGCGCGCGATACGGGATCTCCGTCTCTCTCTCTCTCTCTGGCGGGCGCGGATTAAAGCCTGATAAAATGAACTCGCTCGTAAAACGGCAAACAGCTCGGATGAATAAACAAAGTCGCGCGGGCGCTTCGCTAAATTGCAATTTCGTATATATAACGCGAGCCCAGGCGATCCGATCAATGTCATGTGTGTGTGGGTGGGTGTCGCGCTAGCGAGCAAAAATGTACGGTTGATTAGCGCGACTGGAAAATTCGGTGGGATTGATAAAAATTTTCGCGATTTTTTATGGGTGGAGTTTTTTGGTGCGAGAATTCGATAAATATCGCATGTTTTTAAAAGAACGACGTAGTCGATTGTATAGATGACTTTCTCCTGTAATCAATAAACATTGTAAAATCGTAGCTCTTAAAAAAGTGAAATTTAAAATTAAATAAAAAATAAATTTTAAAAATTTAATAAAAAATTATTACTGACTACTCCAAGTAGTAATACGTTTAGTAGTTAATAAGAGCAGATATAGTAATTACATTTTCGGATCTACTTTTATCGTTGCTTATCATGCAGTAGATCTACTGACGTGTATTTAAACTTATTTGTTCAAAAGAAAAGATCGAAAATCCGAATGTTCTTATGTGAATGAAATAAAATCTAAACATAGTTAGAATTTTACGTATTTTTTTGAAGGAAGGAACAATCTGTTTTAGATATATATATATACAGCTACCAAGGCTTAAGACTTACACTACGTACCACCGTTTACTTGCTAAATGATTATAAAAAAATCATGTAATCACTAAAAAGTAATAAAATTCTCTTAACCATAGTAAAATCAAATGTCACGATACTTATAAAAGGATTAGAACACATAGATAAAAAATTATTTCAATCTTACCATAGGTAATTAAAACCTTCCAAATAAAAAAAAAACTTAATGACGACAAAATCGAAAAGCCCGCGTAACTCCCGTCACCGCGCCTCGAAAGAAATTTTCCAATTTGCGATTATATAAATAACCTCGTCCCGCGGGCTCCCCCCGAAAAAAAGCGAGGAAACCGCGCGCGCGCGAGCGCACAAAAACCGCCTGCCACGGTAAATCATCGATTGACCGGGGGCGCCTCCATTGTCCACTGGCACTAAACAATTTTGTAAACCAACCTCGCTTTTTTTATCCCCCTCGCCCAAAAAAAAAAGAAAGAAACGAGAGAGAATCGAGCGTGTGCGCGCGTGGAAAAGCGATCGCGCGACGCTCGATTAAATCGGTGTGTATACCCGAGCGGCCAAAAAGAAAAAAAAGCGCGCCCGCCCGTAACGGTGTGCGCGCCTTCGATTCCGAGCGTCTTTAAATTAAAACTCGCCTTTTTTTCTCCCCCTCGCCCCTCCCGCTCACCGCCGTACCCGGCGGAGAGACGAAGAAGAAGGTTTTACCACTTTCCGCGTTATTACGCCGGGCGTCGGGTTTCTCGGCGGCGACACGATCTCTCCTCCCGTGGGCAAGCGACGCGCGCGGCGTGAGACCCTCCACTCGTGTGCCCGCGCGTGCACACCTACGTGTATATGTATGTACACGTAAAACGCGCCGCCGCCGTGTAAGCGATTAGCGTGTCGGACTTCCGCGTTGGCCTCTCGCTCGCTCGCGGCTATCTCGCCTCGTATAGTTTTACCGCGCGTATTACGCCGGCAGCCCCCTGCACCCGTCGTATATACGTACACACGTACCTACATACGTATATACACACATATGTATGCATACACATATATACGTATGTACACATATATATGTGTACGTAGACACCCCCGGTGTAGCGGATGGGGTATTACGTGTAGCGCAGCGCCTTGGCGGCCGCAAGTTTTCGAGCGGCGCGCTTCTTTTTTCGGGGGTTGATTTACGCCGGGGCCTTTTGTATACGGGCGAGGCCGCGAGCTGTATATCAAACGCTGTTTGCCCGGCGTTAATGGCGTATCGCCTTTGAAATCGAGCTTTTAGCCGGCGCTTCGAAATCCAGTTTTAATGAAAATCCCCGTGAGCCGCGGGACGTGAGGTGTGCACACGCGCGCGCGCGCACACGTACGCGGGAGTGGAAAACGTCGGGCTCGGGGAAATTTTATGTCTGGGTCCGCGAGTCAAAGAGACGGAGGCGGAGGCTGCATTCAATTTGTTCACACGCGTGTGTGTGTGTGTGTGGAGGCTGCCGACGCGCGAGCTTAAGTTTCATCGCTTTTGATTATTCTAATTGACGGGTATTTACTCGAGCGCGTTGCGCGCTCAATGCGAAATCTTTGACGGAAAGCGAGCCGCGCAGGTACAGTTGGCGTCCTTAATTTCCTTGTGGGAATCGTACTCTTGACTAACAGTCGGGCTGATTATTACTTTAAAAATTTGAGTAATCCTTTGTTGTACGTTTGTAACTTAATGATCGCTTTTTTTCTGGAATTTCGTAAGTATTTGTTGTCAATGAAAATAGTAATTAAAAAGCTATTTAGCTTGAAACAAATATAAGAACGTCAAAACGAATGAAGAAAAATTTTTTTAGGTAAAATATCCATTCACCGATCTCACGTGTTTAAGTTCCTTCGTATATCACTTTCAAAAAATAATTCTTAATATTATTTCTTAATATTTTCCTATCTCTAAATAGGAATGATTTAAATTCATTTTTAACGATGTAAGTCTTCCAGTAATCGACATACAGTAGGACATCGAGAACAAATCCTCTTTACGGTTTTACTTAAAGAAAAACTAAAAAAACTATCAATTCAAGTGAAAACTATTCCTTTTATAGGAAATGGGTTTTTAAATAAATTAGTTAAAGTAATCCTTTATTCTACGGTATGGTGCAGCGTCGATTTTCGTTAAACTCTTTTCTCTAAACAAAGGAACGGTAGACTCTTAAACTAAATGGAGCTTCGAGAAGAAAGAACTAAGAGTCGATTCAACAAAAACTCCATCCAATCCTATTTACAGTAGCTCAGCGTTTTTCAAAAATAGAGTATTTTTTCACTCGAAAGCAGCAATCCTCTAGATTTTTCACCTTAGAAAATCAATATTACCCGTACGCGGTATCCACAAAAATGTCTCCCTTCGAAACGAAAGCAGCAAGAAAGCAAAATTCCCTATACAAAAATGTTTATAACCGAGAACTGGCCTCTCCGTGCGAGCATCTCGGTATATCGCAATCGATTAAACAGCCCCGGCACGGCGTCTAACGACGCGAATTTCCGCCGAGCAAAAAGACCCGCTCGCTCGCATCTCCTCTCCGCGAAGCTCGTGGGGGCAAGTGTATATACCGCGATCGGGCGGTCGACACTTGCGGCTCTCCTTTTTTTTTTTCTCTCGTGTAAGTAACATCCCGCGTGGCTCACGCTCGGGCTCGCGCGCGCCTTTGTACATACGTACTTCGGCCTCCTAGTAGCTCCTACTCCCCCCCCCCCTGGCTTTGAACTCCCGGGTAACTCGAGGCTCGGCGCAGGTAGGAATTTATTAATGCGGCTACCGCCGCGCGGTACAATGCCCGGGACACGCGTGACTCGTGTATGCTGTTACACGCCGGGGGGACGTATTAATGGCCCGCGACGCTCTAATGATTTCGTGCCCTCGGGGCGGGCGCGCTTTTTCGGGGGATCCTCCTTTTTCTCCGTGTACACGTCTCGCCGACTCTCCCCCTTTTTTTCCGCATACGTCGGGATTTTTCTTGCCGCGCGGCGGTCGCGGCTTTATTTAGTGCGCGGAATTTTTTGATTTATTTAATGGACCCCGGTCGCTCGCTTTGAGTAATGGCTATTGCCCGGCCCAGGTGGCGAGCGCCGCCCTCGATCGATACCGCAATAACGTCGCGGCTTTTCTTCGAATCCGGCTGCTTTTTCGGAGATTGAAAATTTTTAAAGGAACCCGCAGTCGGAAATAACACACTTACCGCCGGGGACTTCATAAATTTCTTAACTTTCGCCGCGCGCGAGCGCATTAAAACGTCGGACTCGAGTGTGCGGCGGTGGTTCTCTCGAAAACTTTTCTACGGGATTGAAAAAATAAACAAGGCTATCCTTTATAAGCGTCGATGGGAAAACACTCGATAAAAGTGCGCTTCGATTGGCTCAATTTTCACTCCGTTCCTCGCTCGGAGAGGCGGCTATTTACGTGTATACACGCGGCGCGTAAATTAAGTGTAAATATTTATTTTTCAATTTGCAGCCATTAAGAAGTCAATGAAAAATTATTATCTCCCGAGCCGAGGGATCGGCGTGTACAATATAAAATTGCGCGCGATAATTATCTCCCTCGTTCTAGTTAGCATATAAAGTGCCGCCGCGAGAAGTTAGGTAAATCGGCCGTTTCCTCGTCCAGCCGTATTATTAGGCGCGATTCAGCTTTAGCCCTGCTCCTCTCCTCCACTTTTTTCTCTCTCTCTCCCTCCTCATTTTTCTCGATATAAATCGCAGCGCCAATCGGGTGTAAGGCGCGCGGTAAACACGCATTTTTACACGCCGGGATACCACTATTTACAGTCGTAACGAGCTTATTAATTTCCCGGCCTCGCGGCGACCGTAAATTTCACGTTTCATTAACTCGCGATGTCATAATTACACGAGAGGAAGGAGCGGCGCGGGATCGACGAAAAAAAAGCGAAGAACCGATCCGAGGCTGGCCTTCCTCTCGGCCCAAAAACCCAATTAGACGCGCCTCTAACGCTCCGGCGATGTCTCGATTTAAAATGGAGGAAAAAAAAACACAAGGCCGCGGTGCTTTTACTTTCCTCCGGCGTGGAACAAAAGTACCTTTCTCCGATCCTCAGGTGCATTATACATGTACGTCATTTCATCGGGGCTGTGCATTGTATACGTAGTAGGATTATATACATATCAAATTGGCTGGAATCAAAAGTCAATGAAAAATGATTTCAGTTTTATTATAAAGTTTTTCAAAATTTTACTCTTTTTTAAAGTTAATTCATTCAGAGAACCAAATTTAACTCTACAGGAGGGAATTTGACTCTAGTAGAGTGGATCACTCATCAGGCGTAGAATATTCAATGAAAAATTATTTCACTTTTATTGTAAAGTTTTTCAAAATTTCACTTTTAATTCACTTCACTCTAAAGTTAATTCATTCAGAGAATCAAATTCAATTCTAAAGGAGTGAATTTGACTCTGGTAGAGTGGATTACTCATCAGGTGTAGAATGACTTAATTTCACTCTTGAGGAAGAGTAGAATTTTGTTAGCTATGTCTTATCATTTACTATATACTTTTGGGTCAAAAAGTCGCTCTACTTCACTCTAGTGAAGGGAATTAGTTTAAATCTCCACTTCGATTGAAAATTTGATTCCACTTGAGGAAATAAGTTCAAGACGTAACTGTACTTTTCAATACTACTTGAGCTTTCAAAAGTTAACAATCACTTATCATATTAAATTATTCAAAGCTAACATTCAATAGCGGGTAGTTGATGCAAAAATAAGTTTAGTTAATTTAAAAGTCAATTATTTTCTTTTTTCGTCTGCTGATGTGGTCACATGACTCCACCTCGTGTGACGATCTTACAAGTCCTATATCAGAATCATCCACTAGTATACGATCTAAAACTAATCCCGCATTAGAACCCGCCTATCAAATCAAGAATAACTAGCTACACTTTCAGCCTCATCATTTCTTTAAGAAGGGACAGCAACACAGTAAATTCGATCCTTCCATATCGCAATATGATAATTAACGACGTACGGGTCTCGTAATAAGTCGTTTTTCCGCCGTCTAAAAAAAAAAAAGACCAGGAATCCGAAAGGATGATCCGCGCGCAGGACACCTCCGAGCGAGTTCCCAGCGCGCGGCGGAGGAGGCCCCGGGATGAAAGGTGCCGCGCTCGGCCGTGGCCGAGGGAGGCGATGAAGCGGCGAGAACAGAGGTGGGGGAGAGAAAAAAAAGGAGCGCGGCCAGAAGAAAGGAAAGGGACTCTACGACTTTTGGGGGCTCGTGTGCTCGCGGGAGCCGGCTCGCCTCTCTTCTTGTGCTCCTTCGAGAAGGCGGCGCGGGGCCCCTTTTTTCTTTTTTATTCCATTTTATTTCGTGGCGGCGGCGAGGTGGGTGATACCGATTTTTCCATTGTGCTCGGCCGGGCGACGATGGGAACAAGTGCGCGCGATCGGCGCTTTCATCGAAAATGGGATTCCGAGGCACCGGAGTTACGATCGAGTCGAAAAAGTTGGGATATTTTTATAGTTCGCCGCGAGATCGCGCGCGTGTGTGTATGTGTGTGTGTGTGTGCACACGGAGAACCGCAGTAAATTTTTCAGCCGGCCTCCGGGAGATTCTTATCAATCTTACCGTGCGTTTTGATAATTGCGCATATATACTTTTTATTGCGCACATTGTAAGAAAAATAATTGGCTTGACGACGAAATTTCGGGGAATCTCGAAAATTATTATTTCGCGGGAGGCACACTTTAATTAAAGTGGATAATAAAGTACGCGAGCGATAAGAAAAATTGCTCCCTCCCCCCCCTCGAGCAAACGTAAGTGGAAAAAATCACAAGAGCTTATATACTTGAATGTGAGAAAGAAAAATAATATTCCCGAGCTGGAGTGTTTGCCCGACTCGCGCGCTATCCGTCTATATTTGAGCGAACAAGATTTTCGAATATCTCGTTCAAATATGTACACTCGCGCCGAGAGAGAAAGAAAGAGACGCGAAGATATCCCCGATCGCCGAGGAAGCGAACAGAATCTCTCAAAGCCGTGCACGGCGAGCGAAAAAAAAAGTGTACGGGGGAAAAAAAAGGAGGGCATCTATGACAAAAGGGTATCGGGGACGACAACCGCAGAGTCATCGGCGCAGTTTGTTTTTCCCTTAATTGCGCGCCTCCTTTATGCCCGGTAGCCTCAAACTCGCCGCCGGACTTTCCGCGCCTCGAGAGGAGCCGGTGAAAAGGAGACGGTCCCCATTCACGCGTCGTCGCCGCGTTTACATTATTTGGAGTGAAAATAACGAATGCGCCGGCGGGCGCACAAAGGGGCCCGGCGAGTCTCCCCTCGGCCCATTGTCGCGCTTTCCCGCGGCGCCCCCGGGGCGAGGCGACCATCGCGTCCCGCGGCGGCGCATAAAGGCGGCGAAAATTTGTCGGATTTTTCCTGACGACGCCTCGAGAGGAGTCAAAGGGACCCGCCGAGGTGTCGTTTTATTTGTTGTTGAATGGGGCTTATTATTTTTATACGGCAGGTCGGAGACCGCTTTGATATTTTCCGCAAAAGGGACGTTTTCCTCGCTTTAATGAAGTTCCGCGGGAAAAGTGCGCGCGGCGACAATGTTAAAACTTCGGCGGGGGGGAGGGAATTTTAATGAAAGACCCCGCGAGATAAAGCGTTTTTCTTTTGGCCCTCGTTTTGCGAAATTTAATTTACCTCGCCGGTTTTGCGTTTTTTCGCCTTTGACGAGAGAGGCGCGTCGGACAAAAAATGTTAGCTTTTGTAAAGCGCGCGGAGAGACTTAATGAAAGCGCGCGCGGGGGCGAAAAAAGGAAGTGCGCGCGCGGGCGGGGGGGCTAGTTGAATTTCGCGCGCGCGGAAAGCGGCGGACGCTTTAAAGCGCTTAATTCGATTGGCGAATTTAGGAATGTCAATTCGGCCCGCCGCGGTAATCTTAAAAGGAATTTTCCACTAAGTGATTGAATTGAATTTCGCGCCTAGTTTCGCTGACCGATCGACAATCGAATTCCCATCGTGTGCACCGGCCTCCATTTAAGAGTTTGTAGAGTGATCAATTGACATTTTTGTGTTTATTTAATATTAAACGGATGATGTGCTTGCGTAAGGTGTAATAAGAAAATTATAAATTTAAATACTAATCTGAATTAACTATTAAAAATTGAAAACATTTTAAAACAATAATTGACGACTTAAAGTTACTATAGTAGATTTAATAGAGAGTATATTATTCCAGTTTTGTTTGATATCAATTTTGAATTATCATCTTTTAACAAGAGAAAATTTCTCCAATTATTGTAAGAAAGATGAGAAAAATGAAATAGTTCAAAGTAATTTTACCTACAATATTTTAAACAAAAGTAGGTAGTCGTGATAAAAATGTAGGCTTTTTGCAGTTTGTAAACCAAAACTAGTACAGTGAATTCAGTACACAATCATTATATAGAATGTGTACATATAGATTGACCAGTTTTTTTTATTCGCCAAGTCATTTTAACGACTGAACTCTTTCTAACTTACTTGACAGTACAGCCGCATGAAAGAAGACCAAATCTAAGATTTACAAATTATTATTATTTTATTTTTATTTATTGATGCACCAGAGTAAAATACTGAAAAGTCCACTGCATTTCATTTTATAAATCCAAGTAGATTAAAAGATTAATTACACAATTATTAGATCCATGTAACTATTGAACTATGTAATGCGCAAAATTCATTCATCATTATTTATATAATCCTTCGGGGAATTTCAACTCTAAAAGTTCCCCAAAGTCTTTGTTTGCATAATTTCCCAACTCGACAATATCCACTTCCTCCTCAGAACCAAAAAGAAACAACAAACAGCTGTAGCCGCACTACCGGTCGACCGCAAGTGCTAAGAGCGCACACAGGGGAGCGGCGCGCGTCGACACGTGTAAAAGGTCGCCGAGGTCCTTTATTTAGCCGAAGATGACAAATTTGTTCGATCGCCCGTGTCTAAATCCACTCAGTGTAATATCCGCAGCTGTTCCCGCGCGGCCGCGTTTCGACGTCTCCCTCCCCCCCGCTTCCATTGACGTCGCACTTTGAATACGCTCTTTAAACTTTCCACTCAAATCGATTCTCCCTCCCCGGGCACCTGGCGAGAGAAAGAGGAGGAGGAAGAATGAGAGCGGCGCAACCGACCTTTGTGCCCTTTTACACGAGTGACGCGAAGAAGTCAACTCGGCCGTAATAGTCCGCGGGCAAATCTGCTTTTTCCGAGAGTGCCGCATTATTTTCTGTCGTCTCCTCGTCATATTTCGGGGTTTCCGGGGGCGGAGAGAGGCTTTTATTGAAGCGGCTCTGGGGTAAGATAGCGGCGGCGCACCAGCTGCGCCCGATATTTGGCCTCTATTTCCCGTGCACCGAGGGCTTCTCGGATTTCGACGCTAAACGCTTAGGTGGATTTATGCCCTTTTAATTTGCGGCGGGATTAGCGCTTTTCGAATATTTCCCGCCGTGGCTTTTCAAAAATATTTTCTTGTAACGCGAGACCACAATGGACTTACAAGCGCTTTTCCTTCTCATTCAGTTAAACCTACGCTTTTCAATCTATCTATATCATTTTTACTCGAATATCCAGTATCATATAATACGGACGTATAGCGTAGTTAAATCCATACGCTTTTCAATCTATCTACATCGTTTTTCTCCAAGATCCAGTATCAAATAATACATACATAATATAGTTAAACCTACGCTTTTCAATCTACCTATATAAATTTTACTGAAAGATCGAGTATCAAATAACTACGGCATAAAAAGCATCTATCCTTCGCGCAAATCAGAAAAGTGTATAAAGATTTTTAGCAAAAAAAAGTGGGCGTCGCGTACAAGCTTTCAATATCACCACCAATTAGTGATAAGCCGCGCGCGGGGCGTTCGATCTTCCTCGCCGATAAGCCGCCGTACCGTAAAAACGAAGCGAAACCTCGAAAATTCCCGGGAGTAGCGAGTCCGGTTCCCGAGCGAACTAGCGAAACGCGCGACTCTCGCTCGGAATTCCTGCCGGATCCGAGAAACCGAGGAGGCCGGAATTTCGGCGGCTGCCGTGTCCAGAAAATAATCACTTCATCGGTGGCATCCGCGCGGGCGCGCGAGTCAGAAAAAAGGACGGGAGGAAAGATTCGAAGACAGGGAGGGCGAGAGACGGGTATTTCGGGACGCGCCGCGGGCGATAAAGCGGCTAACGAGAGAGAGAGAGGGGTCCAGGCGTCGCTCGTCTCGCCTGGCTTCTAATTTTCGCTCGGGGAATCGCTGCAGCTCGTAAAAGCGGGCCGATCGGTGTAAAAATTAATTTCGAGTGGGTTAACTTCTGCGGGGTGCTTTTTGCTTTGCCTTTTTTTTTTGTCTCGGGGGAGAGCCGTAAACAAGGGCATCGCGCCGTTTCTCCGCTTACGCCTGAAATGAGACGCTATTGAGGCGGAGAGCGAACGGCGCTGCAGTCGCGAAAACTTTCCTTGAAGTTGGCCGGGGACGTAATCACAAGGGAATGGATGGGTTTAGTCACTATGTTTATGCATAGAGAGTCGGTATTCAAAGGTTCACTTAATTAATAATCAAACTCGTTATTATAGTTAATTTCGAGGGGCGTGCCGTGCGCCCATAGTCTGAAGTTTGCCGCGTTACAAAGCTAAACTTTGTTTTGTTACTTTGAGCTCGACAAAGCTGATCAAAACTGTTGCAAACCTCTTCTCGGATGATAAAAAAAAACTTAATTCAGTTTTCCTCTCTTCTCTCACAGAAATGATCAGCTTAAAAGTGAAGCCAAGCTGTACTTCATTATTGACTTATTCTATCGTGATCACGTGATTTATAAAAACCTAAATTAACTCTATTCTTTCTTATATTATAATCTTCTCAATATTTTATGTCGTTTCTGTAAGGATAGTTTGCAAATCAAAATGAATTACATTTGAATTTATACAAGTAATATTCGAAAGTGAAGTTACGTGTCTCATATTTTACTAGAATATATAGGGAGAAGATATCTAGTAACTTTTACAAAATGAATTTCTTCCTATACAGTACCCTTAACCAATTTACGGCCTTAAAGTTGAAAAGAACCATATTTTAGAATAGCCACGCGAAGTGAGAAATACTCCGACTAGTAATTTAAAAATCGAGTAGACTATTTTTCAAACGTACTTGGCGAAACAAGCGAATCGGTCAATTTCGCAAAAACCCAAAGAAAGGAGCAAGAAACACGTCGAAAATAATAATTCTCCCGGTTATCCGGCGAAATTTTTGCTGGAAACGTTTTTCGAGGCGATATTACAGGCTATCCGAGAGCGCGGCTGCCGTCACTTCTGCGTGTAACCGACGCTCGCGCAACACCTGTAATTTTCGACTTTACACGAAAGCGCTTTCCTCAAAAAGCCCCGACGTATCCCCGCTTTGGAGCGAGAGAGACCGCGTAAGCGTGCGAGCCGCCGAAAAAAAAAGAGAGGACCGATACCAGCCTCAATATAAATACAACGACGGGTCAGCGTCGCGGACTAATTGCCGCGCGCGCGCGGCAGCCGGCCTGATAACGAGTCAATCGTCGGTGGCCGCTCCCCGTTTCCTTTTTTATCAGTTTAAAAGCACTTGGCGCCGCGCTCGCCGCGGTATTATTCAGCCTCTCCTCCGAAATCATTATGTCCTCGCACGCATTCTTGACCGTCCCGGCTCCTCGCCGCTTATCTTCCCCCCCTCGCTCCTCCCCTCCCCCCGGCGCGCCTCTTCCCTCTCTCTTTTTGCGGATCGGAGAGGAGAGTCCCGAGGTGGTCTCGGCTCTGCTGGTGGCCTACTCGCACTTACACGTACACGCCGATCGCGCATTCGATCTCTCTCTCTCCTTCTCTCGCTCGGCAAAAAGGAGAGAGAGAGGAGGAGGAGGGCAGGCAGCCTTCGAGGCCTCTGCATGCGGCATTAATCTTCCGGAGACTCGCCGCCACCACCACCACCACCTGCCGGCTATATTCCCTATTTTTACCGATCGCACCGGCCCACCGCCGCGCGCGCCCGAGCGAGCGTATATATACGTGTGTGCGAGAGTATCGCCGGCGCGCGTGACTTTTTACCCCGAAATGCCGGGGTGGCGGCGCGTCTGTGCGCATTATCTCGGCGTCCCGCACACGCAGCCTCCCATGCGGACATTGAGACGTTATGAGCGCGATAAATGCGGCCGCGGCCTAGGCACACAATGGGGGCCCCGCGCGACACTCGGTCCCCTTTTTCCCGTCGCTCCGGACGCTTTTTTTTTTTGTGTACCCCGTAACTAAGCGTGACGCTTCTTCACGCCTAATCAGCCGAAAAGCCCCGGCGGCCGGTTCCGCCGGCGGCGTGTCTTTTCACGGCAAACAAGACCCGCTCCGTTTCTTTATTCTTTCCCTTTTACTTGTGTCGCCGAGGTCCGACCGCCGACGTAGTCGTAGCAGTCCACCTCCTCCTTTGATCGGCGATTTTCGCCGGGGCGTGCATCTGGGTTAAGGCGTGCTTAATCGAGGGAAATTCCACGGGGCTTTTGTCGATCACGACTCGGCGTGTCTCCGCGATTTTTCCTTTTGCCGCGCCTCGGGGCCCCGGCCGCGCGGATTTGCTTTGTGTTCTAATTTTTCGCGGATGATCGGACGACGTCTCGGGGACACGACGTTATACCGCTCGCCCGGAAGACTTTAGCCACGCGGATTGGCGTACGTTTGTTTTTCTTCTTTCGCTCCTTTTTGTCGTCTGAATCTGCAGCTGGGGGGGACTACGCGAAGAAGAGATCGTAGCTTGTTCCGTGCGCTGTTACAGGGTACGCACGCGTCGTTTCGTCGACGGGTTTGCTTGTTTAAAGGCGGTCGTGAAAATCGAATTCGGTAGGAGTGGTGATTGGGAATTTATGGTCTCGTACGGGAGCGCGTCGTGCGTGAGCGCGCGGTTAAAATTTCAAGGGCCACTGCCGTATCGAAATTGAGATATAAAGCTGGCGACGGCAGATGTTTTTAAAATTTGATGAGGTAATTCGCCGCCCTCGGTTTTAGAACCGTCTTTTTCGACGTTATAAATATACTTTACGTCCGCCCGTGCAGATCTCCCCCGTGATATACTACCGGCATGTATACTTTACTTTAGTTTTGAGTAATATACCTTTCGATGTAATAACCAGAGGAAACGAGCAGTTTTGATATATCTAAAGTGCAGTGCGTTTTTTTTTGTACACTAAATGGACTTTAATTCGGTAACTTCCGTTTTGTTGTCAAATCTTGCTTGAGCACTCGTATTGGTTCTGGAGTAAAATCTACTTTCTAAAGTTGAATTAATAAAATGAATCACTAAATTCAATTAATAAAATGAAGAATCACTAAAAATTAAAAGAATATTTTCTATTAATCATCATTTAGTGGAACAAATTTCACTAAATTTTAGTCCTTTTACTGATTTTTAATTGTTTTTCACTAGTTTAACTTTAGAGGACAGTAACATTATTAGTCGATGAGCTATTAGAAAGTGAAACGGAAGTTACTGAATTAAAGTCCGTGCAGTGTATCCATTTGATAAAATTCTGCTACTTTCTTTTTATGTAAAATTGAATAAGTACCATTTCACTTAAATAAGTGAATAGTCACTTATATTTAATGTGAAATATCTTCCACCTCGTGCATTGCATGGAAAACTTTTGACGTAGAATAAGTGAATAGTCACTTATTTAAAATGAATTTCACTTATTCAACTGTAGAGGGATTGATTATTCAAATTTGAAATATTAAATTCACATCAATACTTTTTGAATTTTTCGCGCCATCGAACCGGACGTTTGATCATTAACCAACCAAATCGCTTCTGTAAAAGTTTCACAACATCCTAGCATCATTTTTATTCGAGAGAAATCGAGCGACATTTATATGCCTCGGCAATAGTCGAACAATTTTTTTATCGACGTGTGCCAAACCGTAAGCCAGCGCAGCAGCGAGGATCGCTCGCGAGAAAATAGCGCGCATCTGGAACGGAATCCCGGAAAGCAAAGGGCCTGCTATCGATAGGAGAGCTTGAAAAGATCGCGTTTGAAGACTTGGCAATAACCCAGGCAACGCCCCGAGGGGAATTCGATTAAAACGTTTTCGTTATTACCATGCAGTGTACCGCTAAAAAGGAGCCCCCCCCCCCCACCTCCCCCCTCGAGAAATCGGTATATACCGAGGACTCAGCTTTTTTATCCCATTCCCCCGACACGTTCCGCCGGCCGAGATATTGCCGCTTTATCCACTTTCGTAATCCCGCGCGCTTTATTTCGCTATTTCTTGCCGGCTTTCTTCCTTCCGCGCACGATCGCCCGATATACCCGCCGCCCCTCCTACCGATTGGCTGCGCGAGCGCGCGCGCCGATTTCAATTTATTTTTCGTCGATCCTTACGAAATTGAATCGGAATGAGCCGCGCGATCGATAATTATATTTTCCCGGGGGGTATATAAAACGTCGCTATTTTTCGGCGCAACCGACTTGATTATTCGCGTACTACGTGAGTATACCTATTAGGCGCGTACCTGAGTGTAATTTTTTGTGATCGGGATAAATATGTAGATAGATCGTTTATTAGCTTTTACTGCAAAAAATGCAGTAGCAAATATGATAAAATTAATATACAAAATTTGTGACAGACTTTTCAAGAAGGTAAAGGTATAATAAATTAAATAAAATCAATATATAATAATTAGTAGTATCTATCAAATAGATATGATTAAAAAATGTCATATAGTTATGTGTTATTGCACACTTGTCAAATTTGAAGTAAAATTTTCACTCGAACACTAGATTCAAACTTATTCCATCGACTGGAGTTAAGTAGAGTGACTATTTTTACTCAAAATTATATATACTACTCCTTAATAAAGTCACTCTAAAAAAGTGCAATTTTTCCTTTAACATAAAAGTGTAATTAAAACACTTTATCCGTTTAGAGTGATCATTTGATCTTTCAGCGAACTAACTTTAGAATAAGAGATAAATTTCACTCCATCTGATTTATCGCGCAGAAGATAGAAAGTTACCACAATTAGGTAACTAATCAAGTAACTAATTATATTTTCCCGTTGGGCTAAAAACGCAGCTATTTTTCGGCGCAACCGACTCGATTATTCGCCTACTACGCAAGCGTGCGCCTATTAGGCGCGTGCCTGTCTACACTTTTTTTTTAGTGTATCCAAGAGAGACGGACGCAGTAAATTAAATCTCGCCGCTCGATAAGCTGCCGGCGGTCGTTTGCAAATTGCGTCGTTCTTTCGGCGACAACCAGTTTCTCCCGCCCAATTAAGGCGGCCTCCCTCCCTCATAGTTTGGAAAAGCGCCGGCCGATATCCGGCGGATACACGCCGGCCCGATTAATAACCGCGCCGCTCGGCTATCGGGCCGCGCGATCCGCGTAATTGACACGTTAAAATTCCTCGCTCGCGTTTCTCACGCCCTCCCTCCTCCCTATTTATCGTCCGCCATCTTCCCATCTCTTTTCCTCCCCGCCAGTTCCTTTTTTTTCCTCTTAAAACCTCGCGAAAAAAAGGACCTCGCGGACGACGATAAGAGGCCGGTATAAACGGCGGGGGAGGCCGGCTTTTGAATAAGCGCGCGCGCGCGGAAAAGCGGGGATAATGGGGGGCCCCGCGAGGAACAAGTGCACCGCGCGCGCAGCTCGCCTTTACGAGGAGATTATACCGAAAGGCTCGCCGCGGCTAATATGATCGGATTAAATTGGCTGCGCACACTCGCGCACACTTACACGCGTTACATCGCGCGCCGCGGGAAGAGGTAGGAGGAGAAAGGAAACGACGCGAGAGCAAGAGAGAGGGAAACCACGGAGCGTAGCTGGAGGCGCAGGATGAAGATGTCTAGGGCCGGCCTGGCAGCTCAAGGTCTGCCACTTTCCCCTACTACGTCGCCGCCAATTTCTCCCCACCGCGAGAGCGAGAGAGCCGAGGAAAGCAAACGACTCGCCGGGGCCGCCCCACCAGCTGCAGCCTTCTCGCGAGGCGGGAGTGAAACTTTTGAGAAGGAGGCGAACCAGAGAGAGAGAGGAAAGTGTGTATACGTATATATATGTGTGTGTACGTATACTACACCGCACGCTGGACTTGAAATAATAGGTTGCGCCCGTGCGCTCATTAACCTTTATACCCTCGGCGAGAAGCGAGCAATCTTCCCTCCCCTCCGCCCCGCGCGCCCTTGTGTTTGCTTTTTCATCAAGCCATTACCGCGCCGCGCGTCGATTTTCGGAAACGCGCGCGCCGTTTTTTTTTTCGTTGCCCGCAGTCCCTTGCACCCGCGGGGAGGGCGGCCTCGAGGAGAGAGTCTCCAAGGCTGCTGCCGGGGCTCCGCAATAAATACACCGCGCGAGAGCCGGCGATGATGGCCCCGCGATTTATGGTCCCCGGCGACGCCTGAAAATCGCTGAGTGCGTATGGAAGCGCCACTTTAGCCGCGTGCATTATGCAGCCCAGGCCGATGGGGCTTACGAGCCTCTTTTCCGATGGATAATGCCGCTTTTCGCCCCCCCGGGCCTCACCCCCCGGGAGGATAGTGGAGGCCGTTCCCGAGGATTTTAAGAGCCTTTTGTACGTGTAACCTTCTTTGTAAAGATTCATTACGGTTAATTACGAAATGAAAGGATATTGCGTTACGCCGGAGTGGGATCGGGGACCGAAAAGTCAAGGAGATAAATTCGAGGGTATCCGTCAGTCCCGATCTCACTGACAAATGTGATGTCACAGGATCAAGGAGGTTCTATCGGTAATGGATCTAATATTGAAAAATTGACGAAAATTTAAAGATTTACAACATTTTTATAAAAGTTTAATAAAGTTACAGTGAAATTTTTGTACGCGAGTTTTGAAGTAAGTCACAAAAAATTAATATCTTTTGTTGAATAGATAGATTAGGGCCGAATGAAAGACATTAATTGTTTATTTTTCATAATATTTTTTAAATTGGATAAATAAATAAAAATTATAATGATGTCTAAATCTGAAAACGTGAAATTAATTTAGAAAATGGGAATGTGATAAATTGGCCAATTGAATTAACCAGTTCTGGCCAACTTATGGTTACGCGCAAAGTTATTTACTTAATAAATGAACGAATTTTAACACGCAACATATCACTATTCGCATTTTCCAAATTAATTTCCCATTTAGCCGGTGTGAAAAATGCTACGACAGTGAAGTACACAAGCTGACGCGTACACCGCTTCGACTACTTATGCACCGATAGAACCTCCTTAAAGAGACGCATAAGCTCGAGAGATTTAAAAACCCGCAAGTTTATGATTTTGAAATTAGCATCATTAGTCCGCATCAGCGTGTTATTTAAAGCCTCACAACACAAAAAAAGACAGTCGAGTATCATTTTATTACCTCCACGGATCAGAAGAGAAAAAAAAACCGACGGGAGACTGCACAAATGACGTAATCCGCCCGCGCGCGCTTCATAAACCCGAGATGAAGACGTACGTCGTCGCGTGACGTCTCGGATGAAGTAAGCCGCGCGCCGTCGTGTCTCTCGCATTAAAAAAAAAAACAAAGAGAAATAATAAAAGAAGCCAGAGCCGTGCCGAGAAGACGAATTAATCAGTTCGATCTATCCTCGCGGGGCGGAATGCTCGGTTCGTTAAGCGTCGGCGGCGTCCGACGATGACTTCACGCTGCGCCCCATTGTTCTTCGTCGGGCCGAAAATTTTTCGCGTACGTCACGCTCGCGCGGCGGCGCGCCCCGCTGGGTAATGCCTCTATTAACTCTTGAATTTTCCACGTGCCCCGGCATCCGCCGCGTGGGCGTCGCTCATTTTTCCTCGCGGCGAGGAGAGACAACAAAAAAAAAAAGAGGCGCGCGGGAAGGGTACGCTCGCCCCCCCAGACGCACACGTACACACTCGGGGAATAAAGAAAAGAGAGGGGAATGTTGATCGATTCACTGGGGAGACAAAGACGAGACAAACAAGTATGCGTGCGCCTAGGTATCTTCTTCTTCTCCTCGTCTCCCTCTTCTTCTTCACCGGGCTGCCTTTTCTTCTTCTCTCCTCGTCCACCTGACACTCCACGGGCAGCGCGCATTTATCACCGGCTCCGAGCGGCCAGATATCATCTCTCGCCTCACGCGCGCAAGTATATATAGTGTACACCTTCACCCTGCCGCCCCCCTCCCTGCGGCCCCAGCCTCGACAGCTCATCTATTCCGGCCGGGCATCTCTTACTCTCCGCTGAATTATATTATATTAAAACTCGTTCGCCCTCCTGCCCCGTCCCCGCTTCTTTCCGCGAAGCGCCGCTTCCGAAATATAACGGCTAGAGGCGCCCGCATCGTTGAATATTCACCTCGAGCCTCGAATTTCGCTCTGACCTTCCGCGGAGGAAAAAAAAGGAACGACTCCTCGACGGTGCGCCCGCCGTATACGTGCATGTATATATAATACACTATATACGTATATATAATGCGATTGATTTTATATATATACAGTGCCTCCGGATGGAGATAAGAAAGGCGAGGTTCTATACCCGGCGCCCGCTCTATTGCGTAAGAATTCCGCGCGCTCTATTTGAATTCGGGCTCCGTATTTGATAATCGAACTTTCGATTCGAGATTCGATAATACCCCTTTCAAGACGGATAATCTCAAATGGGATCTGTTATGTAAGTGATTCGAGCAGGTATCCCCTCGGATCCGAGTGCAGCCAGTCGGAAGTTCGATTATCCGTGCGCGCACCGTCGGCAGATATATAGCGCGCCCTCGCGAAATCGAGCTAATTATACCGAATCGCGGGGGAGGGTGGGTCGTTTCGCTTGGATCACTCGAATTTTGTTTGATGTTTTTTAATTGTCGGACAAACCAATTTTTAGAAATTTTTATGACAATGCCAAAAATGTACAACAATAAAAGAGACAGTGATTCCAAGGGGTCATTCACTGCAATTTTAGTGACATTTGATCTCGACGATAAATTATTCTTCTCAATGATTACGTGATCGTTTTATAATCAGTTATGGCATGAAGCATCCATAGTCTTCTCGAGACTCCTAACAATCTCAGGTGACCAGGTGGGCATATATATAATACTCAGTCGTCCGACTAATTAGTGGGAAACGTATCCCGGAATCCATCTGGTGGTAATAAATTAAACAATATTACTTTCAGTTAGTACTGTTATATTTGATTTAAAATAAGTAATTTACAATTTTTAGTATTTCGAATAATCTGTTAATGCTGATGTTGCGATCGCATCTCAATCTCGAAATTGTATAAATTAATCCTCAAGTTTTCTTTACTCGAATACCATTTCTATTATTCATAAGAAAATATGAAATAAATTTAACATTACTTTTATTTACATCAAAATTTTCTAATAAACAAAAGGTCCACAATTATCACCGTCAAAATAACGTCAATTTTTAATGCAAATTTTCCTCCTTGCACTCGTCAAAGAAACACCTCAAATCAGCGCGATCCCCACCGAGGACGACCACCTGGCAACCGTAACGACGCCTGCGCATTCGACGCACCTCGGGTCCCGAGATCGAGATCGAAATAAAAGCATCCGATTCGACACGTCTCGGACGTACCGAAGATTCGACACGTCCGCGGCCGTGCGGTCAGCTGCCCGCTCGTCCCCGCGCACGTGCATCGAACTTTCCAGCCAAAAAGTTCAGAAAGCTGAAAGCTCGGACACACTCGTATCGCGCGGGGCATACTGACGAGCGATCGACACGCGAAAGTAATTCCCCCGAGTCAGCGAAAAACGACTGCACGCACACACGCACACATATCACGCACACGCGCGCGCGCGCGCGCCCGCGCACACACACACACACACACACACACACACACACGTATATGCATGTGTATACACACGTACTTACGTATATGTGCATATGTCAACGTACATACGTGTATACATGAATGTATACATGTATATATGTACCTGGTGAACGCGTGATGCCCGATCCCTCGCGGCGCGTGTGACAGCGTGTAATCTCGGTGTGCGCGCGCGTGCGCTCGGCAGGAGAAAAGGAAATAACAGGTTGGCCTGGCTGCCGGGGCGATAAGTGTCGCGCGGAAGCGCGGATTGATGGTCGCGGCACTCCCCCCGCGCGCGCGATACGGCCGCTTCCATCCGTCAGCCGGGCGGCGGAAGTCCGCGCTTTTGATATTCCGATGGAAATCGAGCCCTGTAGTATGCACCGGACGAAAAGCTCGCGCTGCGTTATTTATAATCTCGCGGGGGCAGCGCGCGTCGTTAATCATGAGCCGCCGGGGGGACGGCGGGGGCCTCGAGTATTGACAGCGGTAATTAAGCGGTCGACGGGAGCCGTTAAAATTTCACTCGGCCGCGCAAACACGCGCCTGGAAATTTGACGTGGCGGCTGTGGGGTGTATACGTTGGGAGCGCGCGAGATAATTTTCCAGCGCGTGAAAGTGCGCCCGCGCGGCATGAAAATTAACAGGATGTTACGTGCGATCGCGTCGAGATAGCGGACAGATTTTTGACGCTGATTAAGAAAATTCTTTCTTTTTTTTTCGTCGAGCGACGGGTTTTTTTTAAGTGCCGTGTCTCCTTTGTGACTGCGTTTCGAAATGATCCTCGAGCGAGCGTACACCGAGAAGTGTCGGTGTAATTGTTTTGAAACGTTTGCACGTTTGTGTAATTGGAATATTCGTTTTAATCACCGAAATAAATTCTAAGGTAAAACTTGACTAACTTCAATCTAAAGATAAAAATGTGTGACCTATCCGTTACTTTAAATTTATATCCCCAAACCTGTTCACACAACTCAATTAAAAAAAGAAAGAAGAAAGAAGAAGGTACAAAAATTCCTCGGACAGCCGACTGATGTAAAATGCAGTGACCTTAAAATTTGGCGGCCGGCGATATAATTGCGCGCGTAAAATTTGGATGACGCTCGGGCATCTCGAACGGCTTCATTAGACCGGAGAGCCGCCGGGGCGATTAATGCGACTCGCGGGGGCCCCGCCGCGTAATGCATCTCTCGACGCGCGCGCAAAAAAAAAAAAATCAAGAGAGGCCGAAGGAGAGCGAAGGAAATTTATACGGGCCGGGAGATAAGGGAAAGCGCGCGCGCGCGCGCGTACACACACGCGGCGAAAGAGTTAATGCAGCGCCGGCCGAGAGACAGATGGGTCGGAGGACACGCCAAAGTAGCCGAGATAACGGAAGAGCGAGCGAGCGAGAGGAGGAAGGGGGGGAGCAGGCAGGCAGGCCGGATCGCGGATTGAGTCATTATGTTCGCCCGGAGCGCGCCATCGGTGAAAGGAAACCACACGGACGGACGGACGGACGGACCGACGGACCTTATATACCTCTTGCGTACGCGCCGCTTCGAAATAGCCAGGATCTCTCTCTCTTTCCTCCCCCTTTCTTTTTTCGTCCTCGGTTGATTCTCTCTCTCCCTCTCACACGCACACACATACATACTTTCTCCCTCACTCTCTCTTTACATATCTCTCTCACTCTTTATTTCTCTCTATCTCACTCGCTCTTTATCCCTCTCTCTCTCGTTTTGATTCCACAGGGAGATGGAGTTTTGGTAATTGAGTTGTCGAGTAGGAAGCGGCGAAGGTCGAGTGAAATTCGGGAAAAGGGTTTGTGATTTGTTGGAATGAGGCCTCGTTATATTGCGCGGTTATAAAGATTCGGGGGCTCTTCCCCCCGTCTTGATTATATCGGTCCCGGCGATGAGAGAGTAATGGGTAATAAGGAAAATGTCTTGGGAGGAGCGGTTATTACCCCTTACGTCATTGTTCGGTAATACACCGGTGATCACCGATGCAGCGCCGAATTTTTATGGCTCGCTCCTCAAATTGGCCGGATTTTTATTGTTTGTTTGCTCACAAATTCGGGATCGATTTGCATCTTTGATTAATAATTTCGATCTTCTTTCGGTATTTTTTTATATGGCAATTGATATTTTTTAATTGCAACGTGTACTTTTTTTCATCGGTGATTGATAAATTACTTAAATTTTTATTTACTAAAATTTAAATATTAAAATAGTCCAAGGGTCCTTTATAGGGGGAAAAGGAAAATGTAAAATAAAATACAGAAGAGAAACATGAATTTAAACAATAATCTCAAGTTGTTTTCTTTGAAATCACATTTTTTTTAAATAAATTGTAAACATGTTCGAAACACGTTGCAAAATACAATTTACCTAACTATAAAAATAAATAAATAACAAACAATCTTTTAATTCTATCATTACTCATTATAAAAATTAAAAAAATATACAATTTTTGTTGATCAGAAAACTTAAAAAAAAACTACCAACGAAGTCAAATTTAAAATTCTCTAAAAAACAGACTCAAAAGAAAAATAACTTAAATTACAAAGTACTCGAAGCGAAGCGTAAAGTTTCGAAGGATGAAGAGCTCCACTCAGCTGTTTACATTTTTGCAAAAATCCCCGCGTCGATTCGTCTGACGAGGCGGCCCCGCGCTCGGACACAAAAGGGGCCGCCGCGCAATTTTTGATACATCGTACGCAATTTAGTCGTCCGCGTTAATACATCCGCACGCACGAACCGCGCGGCGCTGGGGGGGTGTGCCCCCTCGCAGCTGCCGCCGGTCTCGCACGAAAATTAAGAGGAACGAGATAATAACCGAGCGGAATACTCCTTTTGAAGGGAAAAAGCCGGCCGTTCGCGGAAGCGCGCCCGGGGCGCGGCGCGCGGATTTCAGCGGGATCCTTATCTCCGCGCCGCTCCGTCATCGTTCCGCTCGATAAGTTCGTTAATTAGGGCCGCGTGCGAACCCACTCTCGTTACGGTACTTTGACGCGGCGCGCGATAAAAGGCGCGAGGGAAACCGTCGTAAAGGAGCGACGCGGCGCTTCGGCGAAGTTTGCCTTAAAAATTGAGTTGTTTGCACTCGGGCGCGCGGAACGTCTCTCCTTTCGACGGCGATCGAATCAAATGAAGACGTCCT
Source organism: Eurytoma adleriae (assembly GCA_900480045.1). Lineage (NCBI taxonomy): Eukaryota > Metazoa > Arthropoda > Insecta > Hymenoptera > Eurytomidae > Eurytoma > Eurytoma adleriae. The sequence goes on from UXGC01001037.1 coordinate 33,090, forward strand.
CTCCTCTTCTTCTGCCTTCCTCTCCCGCTCTGCGCTTTTTCTGCGCGGATTCCTCTCTTTTTGATACTCCGCTGATTTCCGCCGGAGCGCTTTGTATATATATATATATGTATATTCGTTGCTACGCTCGCTGCGTTCGCTTTTTATTCGATTCTCAATATTCCAAGCGCTCTTATAAACAAATTTTATTTGTACGGTGTATTGAATTTTTTTTTTTATTTCTGAGGAGGAAATAAATTTTATAGAAGAGCAAATTTTCTTTCATTTTAATTTCATTTGATTCTGACTTGCGCGACTTGAATTTCTTTAAAAATTTGATTTTTTTTTAAATGAAATTTGTTTAATAATTATTTGAATCTATTGGATAGACTTAATGAAATATGATAGATAATGAAACCAATATTACTTTTTTTTAAGTTTTCTTTGTATTAATCTACATTTTCTCGTGTGAAACTTAGAATCTACAATAAAAATTCTTCAATTTAGAATTAATTAAGTCAAAAGACAGTAAATTTAAACTAATAGTTATCGATAATTTAAGAAAAAATTTTAAAAAGTAGACTAATCATTTTTCTCATTAAATAAGTGACCGTATCAAATCGACTTACCATCGCAAAGCTAGTAACTCTAACTTTATTATATACCATTTTCGATTTTAATTTTATTTACGGATTTTAAAAACACGCATCAGCTACCTTAATTACCGCGCCTAGTTAAATTTAATGTTTTCATGCTTTCAAACGAATCCACCCCAGAGCCATAAATTAAAAGCCCAATCAGTTTCTTTCTGAATCGCGGCAATAATTATAAAGCGGAATATTATTATAGACTCCGGATAATGACCCGATATTACACTTTACGTAAAATATCAAATATTCATGGAAAAAGGCTATACCTACGAAAGGAGAAGGCCGCGGTCAATAAAAAAAAAAGATGAAGATTAGATTTTCACACTGGCGCCGTAAACAACCTGTGAAAATCGAGCACAAACCATCGGTCAATCACACTAAAATATATCCCCTCGAGCCTCGAAGAGCAAGGTGCACTCCTCGCGGTGCGAACGAGTTCCGAAGAATGCGGCGGCGGCACGAAAAACTCGTTTCTCTATTCCCCGATAATTATTATTCCATCGGTGGTGCGATCTGCGCCGCCTCGCGGTGCCGCTTATTAAAAGCTCGATAAAATTAGCGAACCGAGAAAAAAAAGAGCGAAAAAAAAAAAATTATCGTGTAACCCGAAAATTTATCGGGCCCGCCGATCGATGGAGATGCGCGTAGATCGCTATCCGGCGACTCGTAACGGTACGCGGCGCTCGCGAGGTCATCCCGTACACGCGTAACCCTCTTCACGCTTTATACGTCCGAATCATCCTCGCGTCATCGTTCAAACTTGACGAAAACTTGTCCATTGTGGCGCGCGGCTTATCGCGACGAGCCGACGATTGATTAGCCCCGATCGATCGGTCGATCGACCGGTCGCTCGATGGTCCATTGTCCAAGAGCGCGCCTCTGACGGGCAATTACATATTTGAAAAATTTTTAATTCCGACAATGGGCATTCCCCCGCGGATGGATGCGCCGCCGGACCCGTCACTCGAGAGCGACGCGCGCGGCTATTCGAAATTCGTGCGGAACGATCGGCGCGTGTCTCTTTCTTCGCTAAACTTTATACGTAATTACACTTTTTTGCGCGGCTCCGTCATTTTTTTTTTTTTTGCAGCTCGATCAATCTTAATTGAACTTGAACGGGCGAAAAAAAAACTTGACTTTGAAGGAGGACGAAAAAGTATTCTATATATATGAGTATGAGAAATTTTTACGATTAGGTGAATATGTACCTTATTTAATGTTGTAAGTCGATTACTTATTTATTAAGTGAACGGTTCTTTTTTCATTAAATAAGTGCATGTGGATGAATTTCATTTGTTTAATTTTAAAGTGTAAAAAGGTACTGATGAAGTTTTTTAAAAAATACAAAATTTATTTATTAAATTATTCTGAAGATGTCAATAAAAATCACCGAAATATCGTTTTAATAAACTAATTAATTAACTCTGTTTTTGACAAATCGAGTGAGATAAATAAATAATAAACAAAAGAATAATAATTAATAATTTTGACATTAATAAATAAATATAAAACTATATTCTATTCCTTATTTGAACGATTTTTTATTATTTTTTCGAAAATTCAATAACTCGTTCACTTATCTTCTATACACCTGTACAATATTTGAATACATTTCATACGACTGCATATTTTTCTTGACATTTAGTTCGCATACACATTTCCATACAAAATTACAATCAACCCATGTACACCTAAATAAATCGAGTTCTTAACAGACTCAGAAAGACAATCGACTTTTCTTATTAAAATACAAACTGCGCCCGGAAAAAAAAAGTTTATAAAATTTTCGCAGACAATTTGAGCCGTCGGATACACGCCGGCTGCGAAACGCCCGCGACGCTCCTCATAAAGGCGCATTGTGCGCGGCGCAGTCGTCGCCGGCAATTCCCTCGACTCCGTGGTAAAAAAAACGCGAATAAAGCAAGGGGGGCGAAGCCCAAGAAACAGAGGGAGGGGAAAGAAAAAAAAAACCTCGCACCTCCCGACACCTCGTTCTCTCCCTTTTCTCGCGAAATCGGGGGCCCCCGTTTTCAATGGCGGGGTGGCTGCCTTATCCGCGGCGTTTGTTTTCCTTTTCGGACTCCTTGCTCCGCTTGAAGAATTTACGATGCGATCTCTCTGTTTTTCCCTTGTCGGGAGCTTCCCCCGTATACATATACCTTTTGCTCTCGCGCGCGAGCGGATTCAATGTCCATGCAAAGCGCGCGCGCGGAGAGAGGAGAGAGGAGCCGGCGGCCGAACGGCTGTCAATTATCCGTTATATACGGCCCGGGCCTCAAAGAGCGAGAGGAGCCATCTCCCTCGCTCCGGCTCCTTTTTAACGATGTGCGGCGGCGGCGACTTCTTTTTTCCCCCCCGGAGTCCCGCGGGAGCAGCTTCGCCTCCTTCTTACCTCCACTCCGGGCTCTACTCTCATGAGAAAGTGCATCTCATTTTCGACTGCTGTCATCGCCGCGGCCCATTGTGTGCGCGGCGCGCGGATAATTCGGTGCACGCCGATGCAGATGTGTCGTGAGCAAGTCGCGCATTTGTTGCCCGGTGCACCGAGGGGCTGCGCGCTGCCGCGGAGGACCGTCACCCGGGGGAACGTGATATGAGCCGGACGGGGACGGCACTGTGCGCTAAATTTCATTGTGATGTATTGGCTTCTTTTATTTTCGGCCGTGGACTGTCTTCGCGTGATTAAGTGATGTTTCGCGCAAGTTCGGTTTGTTTATTTAGAAAGTGTACGAATTTGACGTTGAAAAAGTGAGGATAACATTTCTGTTTAAAAATAACAATTGAAGAAATTTTATGAAAAATTTTGTTTATTAAATTATTGAATTAAACGGATAGAGTGCTTATACAACAGAATTTAGAATAAAGCGTATAAAATTGACAATTAGGACTTCGTTATAATCGCAGATCTTGTATATACATTGAAACAAGGGGTGATTCATTCCCTGTAATCACAAATCATTTTTAAATAATTAAAAAAAATGGTATAGGTGACGTGATTTGTCCTTGGATGATTATTACCCAAGTTATTCAAGTACATTTTTAGATGCGTGACTTCAAGTCAATTTATAATTTTTTAATCAATATAATAATCAAGAATAATCAACAAATCCAATATCGAAAAAATAATAAATCATTATGCTTGTTAAATAAAAAAGTCACTAGACATTAGAAAAATTAATATTATCAGATCTTGTTTTATCATTGTTAAATATTTTGATATCGTTTTTCTCAAATTGAGAACTTAACATTTACAGCTAGATTTTTTCCAACGGGTTTCTAACATCAAATGAATACAAATCGTCTGTAATTTTTCTTATTCATATTTAGAATAAAACTGGAAATCGTCTAAGTTTTCTCCCATCGGTAAAACTATTTTTCTTCGAGCAGCAGATCATCGATCGACTCTTACACCACTAACGTATTTAAATAAGAAAGTACCAAAACATTTAAATCTTTCAAATCGTAATCTGATCAAAATTTAACAACTCCATACTCCTCTCAAGTATAACGTCAAAAGCGTATACCAAAAGAAGAAGACAGTTTTATAAACGTCGATGCATAAATGTTTCTCTATCTCGAAATAAAGTAGGATTCAATTTAAAAAGTTGGAAAATGAACGAGTTCACGGAGCATCCGGCAAGTTTCATATAAAAATTCAGTCGCCGGGAGCGCGGGGCGATTCTCCGTCTGCGACTTTATTAGAAGTTTGTTCCGGCGGGGGGCGCGATGGAAATTTTACGAGTGATGAAAGTCGCGAGTGTCGAAGTGGAGCCTCGGAAAAGTCGACGCGCGGGGCCTTTATTAGCGATTCGCCGGCTTTATTGGGCTGCTAATGCAAATTTTAGAGTCACCGTCCCTTTTTGTCGCGCGTTTACGACGTTTTAGGAATTCAGCAGCGCCGTATATAGTCTCTCCGGGGGCAGGATGCTTATACGAGCGCGCCAGACGCTCGCGCGGTAGCGGTGTATAAACACCTATTAAAATTTTACTCTTCATAATTGACCGTTTCGCTTATCGATCTTTACCTCCGCCTGATCATTCCGCTCAACCTGCCGGCACCTCCGCTCTCGCGCGCGCGCGCGCGCGCACACTCGCTCGGTGGAAAATAAAATTTTTATCTGTCGAGTTTAATGGCTTTATTTACTCTTTGACTTCTATATTGAGTTTGCAGTTACGCTACCAATGGTAATCTTCATTCTTAAGTGTGTTAAGTGAAGGAGGAGATTTTTGCGTACTGTATTTTATAAATGTTGATCTTTTAGATTCATTTTTTTTTGAAAAATTACAGGTTTTTTTAATAATATTCTTTTTTTAAAAAAGAAATGTTTATTAAAAGTATACGAAGTACGGTGATTATTTCTATCCATTTATTAGTTCTTTCTTTACTAAAAAAGAGAATCAAAAGTGAAGCCTCTATTGATTTTGATTGGTCAGTTTCGCGTGAAGATTTGAAATTGGATTGGCTTACAGTTTGGCGCGAAATTTTGAATATCATTTTATCATTTTACATGTACAGCGCGCGCAGCGCGCATTTAGACTTCTAGTAT
>UXGC01001038.1:0-38254 GCA_900480045.1 Eurytoma adleriae
CTGGTAGAAAATTAATCATAAATTGGTCAATTTATGGTCAATCGCCTTCTTTATTGACCAGTTATGATCAATTTATGGTGAACTTTCTACCAGGGTAGGCCTGACTACTTTGAAATCAATGAAGCGAGCGTCACGTAAATGTTAATTGTTAAAACACATAGCACCAATAGTAGTGATGGTGTTTGAAAATAATATTGAGAAAGTTAAATGAAATTTAAATTGCGAAAGTTATTCAAAATCCGTTGCAATTAAATGAATAAAAAATAAACTTTCGTTTGATTCAAAACTTCAGTTTGGAATTGCATAGATGATGAATTTAATCATGAGAAGATTAAAAGAGTAAAGAGATAAATTCAGTCAAGTTGAGTTGCTTCTTTGAATAAATTGTTGTTCGCCTTTTAGCCAACCTCTCGAGCTATTATTTCAAGTTTCCAATGCACTCATATTTAATTGTGGTGATATTTGATAACAACAATTACAAAAATTTAACTGATTTCTTCAGTAATTATGATTTTTTATAATATTTTTTATTTCTGATTACAATAAAAAGGAATGCTTTAATTACAATCAGCATTTTAGTTTTCCTCTGTTCACTTTTGAAAAGATAAGAAAACTTATTGTTATTACTAATAAACAGATGCTTTTTATTGACGTTTTTAAATAACTTTTTTCATTTAAATTTAAATTTGTGCCTCGGAAAAGATATATCTTTTTTCGATATTTCATCTTTACAAATATTGAGATACTACCTTGAGTCTGCAAATTTCGCTCTTTTGTATGTTTTTGATAAAATCACACGCTTCATTAAAGTTTCCACCGTCATACTTTTCTGAGCCCATGCAATTTTCAAATAAACTGCACGAAAGAAATTGATTTTAAAAAAGCTCAACCAAGAACGCAAAATCGATAAATCGCGCGCGAGAATAAAAGCAAAATTACGCCCAGGCACGTCGCTCGGAAAAATTGACTCGGTCGCGCGCAAGTGCACAGCGCACGGAGACGCGAGTTTCTTTCGACGCCGCGCGCTGCCGGTGAGGAATTTCGCGTCCGCTCGAAATAGAGGACGACATCGTCTTCGGGGTGGTTGATTTTCAATTTGACGAGTGGCACCATCCGGACGGATTCCGTGCATACGGGATCCTCATTATACGCCTATATATCGCCCGTTTTTTTAACGCGCCGTGCATATCCACGTATATATAACCGGGCGGTGCTTAAACTATTTTCGCTTCAAAGGCGCGCTTTTTTACGCCCGGACTCGAAACGCAGCTTTCGCGTCCGCCTGGTAACGGGGTAGTCTAGTTCTCGGGCCTTTGTTCGCCGCGCAACGGGGAATTGGGGTTTCTTTCGGCGTTTTTTCAGATTGCATTTCAGGAGATTGTACATGATGTTATGTGGCGCTTTGTCGGGCTGCAATGGTTCAGTTTTACAATATTAAATATGGTTCATTATTATGCACTATATTTACCATTACAGTAATTATAATTGCTAATCATAATGTTTATATAAATATAATTACGAATTTATATATAGTAGTACACTCAAAATTATTTATAATCTAGAGAATACTTTTTACTTTACAGCTTCAAAGTTAAAAAAGTGAAATATCAATTTTCAACTTTAAAACGAAAGTCAAGTAAAAATCATCGCTAGATTTGAGCTGCGATAGTAAACACGGCATTATTATTTAAATACAAAGTGACTTTTTTCTAAAATACATGCATTCGATAAACAGATCATAAATCATACTATCGAGGTCGCTCTTTTTCATCTGCTTCACACACACTTTTACGAGCACTAAGCCCGCGTCTGTAGGTCAGCAGTGATATTTCAGTGGGATTATCGGACGTTTTCTTTTCATTCCGGTTACGCAATTTGGCAAAGACGCCGCTCGGTCTCCGACGGCCGTACGGCCATTGTAAATCACAAGCCAAGCACTTCCTGAATTTTTCTCGACTCTCGTATTTTTCTACGTTGAGTGTACTTATTCAACGTCCTCCAGGTCAATTCAAAAAAAGCTTAATCTCGTCTCGCGGGTTTGTCCGGCCATTTAAGCATCGTCTTGTTCTTCTTTACAGTTTCTTTTAATGCGGTACCGCGTGCACTTCCCCGCAGTAATTTACTTTATTTTTTGCTCCAAGAATAAATTTCTCCTAAATTTTTTTGATTTTGAAGAATATAAGTGTAGAATGAAAGTTTGGCTGCGGTCGTTGATCGATACTACTTAAAATAGCAATAAATCTTAATTTTCGTTTTGTATGCAGATAACAGTTTCTAAAACAAGTAATTACGTGCCGTAAAATCAGCTTATGCTCATTTTCCTATGTTGTTTGATTTAATCTCTTTGAAATCAACGTCAGCCTGCATAACGCCAGCAGAAATGGTAGCTTTCGCGAAAGGAATTATCGATGGATGTGGATCGACACGTCCTCGATTCACAGATTAAAACGCAAATTGGCTGGACGGGAACGAAGTAGGGGCTTTTTATTTCATGAGGCTCGCCTGACATCGACAAGCTTTTACCTTTAATTGAATATAAGTCTTACAGGAAATCCAACGACGTTGCAGATTAACTTAATCTCGTTTTTTCTAATAAAATGCGATTATTTTTAGAAAAACTTTATTATGCAAGCTAAAAACGTGGAATAATGTATCAGTAGATTCCAACTTGCGCATAAAAGCGATAGTGATTTTGACAATGTATAAATGATTTGACCGTACGTGTCTTTTTTAGATATGACGATATTTTTAGAATTGAGATTCATTGAGTATCTTTCAACACAATCTTAATACAGACAATTGATCAATTGAAAGCAGAAATTTGATAAACATTCTTCTTTGGATATTGAGTTGGAAACTGCAGAATCAATTTGAAGGATCACAATTAATTTTAATTTAGACTTATCTCAACATTCGTTAAACGATTTGTGCCAATTTAAGGAGTTCCATAATTAAAGAAAGCAAGCATAATGGCACTGCAATTGAAGGACCTTAAAGAAATTAATATAGACAAGAAAGGCATCATCCTTTTCCAAGGTATTCCAATACAGGTCTTTTCACCTGAGATTTCTCCTGAATTTCTTTAGTAAGGAGATAAGGGGAATCATCGAGAAAGTACAGATTTTGATTCCCGAGATTTGTATTATATTATAACTTGCTGAATAATATGACTTCTTTCTTTTTCTTAATTTTATTATTTTAATTACACAAAATTTCGATTAAATATCTTTTTTATCAGAAATTATTGGTATGAAACCTTCGGATTTCGGGAAAATAATTCAATATATTCATATGACTTCAACATATTCATTCACGCATCTTATCATTCCAATTTTATTTCAAATCTTCCCGCTTAAACGCACGCGTTGCTAAACTCGCAGGGAAAATGTGTGTGCGATAAGGTTCGATTTGTGCTTGAGCTATGAAATGCGTTCAACAGATGTCTCCGCCAACCCGGTAAAACGTTATCTAAATTTGACGATATTATCACACAAACATGGTATACAGTTCCTACAGTTTCACGTGTACGTGCCAGTATGCAGATCTTGCTTATCTTTTAATGGCTGTGAAGCTAGAAAACGGATCAGGGAAAGTACGCTTAATCGTGGCGGCAAATTTTCTTTCGTCTTAAAACTTAAAACTCGGTCGTAAAAAATGAAAAATAAAACTATTATCTCCATACTTTCATTTGCGTTTATTTTGCACTTATCAAAATGTTACAAAGTGGAAAAATTTTCAATTCTTATGCCCAATGTGAATCCAACTACTGTAAGTATTCGATTGTTGTTTTTATGACGTCATACATTGTGTGATAATGTACACCTTATGTTATCCAAAAAATAGTTCACAATTTCATCAATTAACAACGTATTTATGTTATTCGATAATTTTAGAGATAATAATAAATATTATTTGTAGCCGGAACTATATCTATGTACACCTGTAAAAATCGATACTGACAGCACGTACTATATTGTCGGGTTTGAACCAAACGCGACGATGAACACGGCACACCATATTCTGCTATATGGATGCACAGAACCTGGAAGTGCTAAACCGGTATGGAATTGCGGTGAAATGGCTAGTTCAAATGACAGTAGTAAAGAGTACGATACTGCAGGTACCTGCGCGTCAGGTGCAGAAGTAAATATCCCATTTTTTTCTTTTTAATTTATAGTTTAAAAATAATTTTTCAATATAACCAATTTTAATCAATCTTCAGATCGTCTATGCATGGGCTAGAGACGCCCCACCCTTGGATCTTCCAGATGGCGTGGGATTTAAAGTCGGAAAAAACGCTAAGATAAAGTATTTGGTAATGCAAGTGCATTACGCAGTGGTTAATCAATTTCTGGATGGCAGCACCGACGATTCGGGTATTACGCTGCATTTGACGAAACAACCTCTGTCAAAATTAGCTGGAGTGTACATATTGGGAACAGGTGGTAGTATCCCACCTCACGGCATAGAGCATATGGAAACGTCTTGTGTAATGAAGGAAAACAAAGTTTTACATCCGTTTGCCTACAGAACTCATACCCACAGTTTAGGAAAAGTTGTGGCTGGTTACGTCATTAAAAATAATCGCGAGTGGAATGTACTTGGGAAAAGAAATCCCCTTACGCCGCAAATGTTTTACAAAATTCACTACAACGGTACTATAAATAAAGGAGACAGGTTGGCAGCTCGATGTACCATGCAAAATTATCGAACCAGGTGGACCTACATTGGCTCTACTAACAATGACGAAATGTGTAATTTTTACATTATGTATTGGGTTGATAATGATACACCTCTAGAAGATGGATACTGTTTCACTAGTGGTCCTCCTCGATATTACTGGCGCAAGGATGGATTAATCAATATTCCAAAAGACGCATCAAGCTTGTAATTTTATTTCAATACGACTGCAAATTTTGTTTTAGAAATTAAGTAAATATTTTGTTTCTTTAAAGCCAAAAAAATTGTTTAATATGTAAATATGTGAATTTTTTTTATCTTATACTTTGACTGCAAAGATGCAATATTAATTTTTAACAGATGTGACTGATAAAATTTGTTATTTATTTATTTATTTTATTTCATTTATGTAAAAATAAAAAAATGCAAATAAATTATTATTAATAATTAAGAAAATGTTCTCTTTTTATAAAATAATGAATAATATATGTAAAATTTTAATTTAATAAAAAGTCACTGCAATTTAAATTGTTTTAGTTTGAAACCTAAATTTTATAGTTTTATTAAATTCAATAAAAATTATATTTTAATTTTCCCGGAGAAGAGGATACGCGCTTCCTCTTATTTACAATTAATTATAAACAATTAATCTAACCCAGAAGAAAGTCTTCTCCGGCCTCACTCTTACTCTCAGTTGGAATTCCCTCTCGTCTAAAAATACGTACTCCAGCATCGACGCCGGGAGTACATCGCGCCTCCAAAAGTGAAAGCAATATTTCTGGCGCACAAAAAGGAGAAGCGATGATACATCGACACCTCGCCCGTACAAATTAAAACTCAATTCGCCCCTCCCCCTCTCTATGAAAAGAAAAAAAAATTAACGCTCCCCTCGAAAAAAAAATCCCATTCGAGAAGCCATTAAATTTCAATAACAAGCGGCTCATCGGCGAAGGGTATAGTAACGATCCCATGCACTCGTGCACAATAGACACTCGCCGAGCACATAGCCCCTCATCCCGGCGGGTGTACTCCCTCCATTCAGCCGAAAAATCCATCCGGGTTCCACGTCGTCAGTCATGACTCACGACGGCCACGAGAGCACCGCCGCAGCGGGGGACTTGTTTCCGAAAATATATACCCGCGCGCGGGCCGAAGGAGCGCGAATATCTCGCCCTCGGAAATAGGCCCGCTGCCCCGTGGGTCGATAACGCGAGGAAGCGCGGCGAGTCGTTGTCCTTTTCGCTTTTATTCGCGCGAGAAACGAGAATAGCGCGGCCGAGTGCTGAGTAAGGAGGAATCCGCCGACGGGAGATTCTTCGGGACTCTTTGTTTCTTGGACGGGATTATCGGGATTCTTATGGGAGCCTGCGGGGTTGTCGATTAGAGGGAAAGTTAAAGGGTACAAACATTTTGCGTTAAAATCAAATAAGTCATTTTTATTATCATTAAAAACGTTTAAATAATTTTACAAATTTTTTTATATAGTACTGTATTATATCACTTTAAAAACTCATATCAGCCTTATTAATTTTTTATTTAAAATTGATGGCCCGTTCCTTTTTGGAAAATCTAAATGTTTGTGATTTTTTTGTGGCAAAAGTTTATTGCAATTATTTTGAAAAGATAAAACGTTAAATATTTATATTAGTTTTTTTTTAATTAAACCTTCCTGTTTTGAAACTATAATTGTTATAGACGTTTTGAAAAGAAAAAAGGATAAATAAGTAAAATAAAGATTAAAATACGGTACAATCTGTATTATCCAGAGTTATTGATCCGAAACTCGCATACAGCCGAATTTACTATATTTTACGTAATATCAAGATTTTACTATATACCTACTGATTAAATTAAATTAATTTTGTATCAATATTTTTTTTTATGAAAATTAATCAAACAATGTGTTAATTTACATCTGAATATTATTACCAATTTCCTGAAAATGTAACTTAAATTTAACAAAATTTAGTATTCAATTTTTTTATGGAATTAAACGAATATAAAGGAAAACGCTGTATAAAAATTAAATGTTCATAGTATTATCACAGCGCAAAGTATAAAGCACTATCTTCAGTATCATTGGTCCAATATTATCAATTAAGAGTTTTGATAATTAAGTTACTTGAGAAAAAAACTAAATAATAAGAATCATTATTAATTGCCCTTTTTACTATAATGTTACTATTAATAATAATAATAATAATAATAATAACACTACAGTAATGATAATGTATTTAAATACAGATTTTTATCGACCATAATTTATAGGCGTAGGAATAATTTTTTTTATTTTTAAACAAGTTTTTATTTTTAAACTACTAACGCTTGTAGCGCCACTATGGCAAAACTTAGAACTAGGTTGTGCGCGGTTGTCATCTTGGTTGTCCGTCTAGCCTCTTTATCTAACCATTGAGTGAGTCTGACAATAATAACAGACATCTTTCTCGCATCAGTAGCTTGTAAATTATCTCAACAAAAATTAATCATGGTGCTTATCCAAAGATGTTTTCCTGCAGATTATTCTTACAGATTAGGTCAGATTAGGTATTTGTTTTAAAAAAACTTGTCCAAAATGAACAAATTTTCGTGAATCAGTGAAAAAGTTTGGATGTTATAAATTTTACTCAGGTTAGCCATTACAAGTCTTAATACATACACAGTAAGTATACGTTTTGTACATACATATTTTATGAAAATGCAGAGTAAGTTTAAAATGCAAATTTATTGATTTATATTTATTCATATTTAGAATCCATCATGAACCCCAATAATAAAACGGAGGACCTATTAACAGTACTTAATGCCAATGTATTGTGGACAATACCAAAGTTCAGTGATTATGGCTGTACAATGGAAATTTCATCTCCACCTTTTGTGATAGAGAGCGATTATCATCAGTACAAAATAAGGTTATTTTTGTATCCAGCGACTGACAGCCACACAACTAATTCTGCCTTGGAACTAGAGTTGTCCTGTTGCGTTGAACCTTTGTACGCCATAGAATTTACTTTTTCTATAATTAATAGCAGAGGTGAAAAAAGTCATACAATGAGTGTTACTAGTGAAAAGAAAGTAGAATTTATAACCAGTATTCAGGATTACTTAAATATAGACTCTGTTAAGGATGTATCAAAAGGTTTGTTAGTGCAGGATAAATTAAGAATATTATGTGAATTAAGAACTATTTACACTGATCCTACTTTCAACTTATATCCTGAATATGAAGTACACAAAACATTAGAATCATTTTTTGAGAATGAGAAATTTAGTGATGTGACAATTATCGATGCACTTGGAAACAGAATTCCGGCTCACAAAATGCTGCTGTCAGCAAATAGCCCAGTATTTGCAGGGATGTTTGAACATAACATGAGGGAAAATAATGAAGGTACTGTGACAATCTCCAACATCGACTCTAAGTGTTTAAAAGAAATGCTGAGGTACATCTATACCGGTAAAGTTGACAGACTTGACGAATTGGCTTTTGATCTTTTGGCAGCAGCAAATCAATATGGTTTAGATGATCTAAAGGGAATATGCGAGGTTACTCTCATAAATAAATTATCTGTTGAATCAGCAATAGCAACTCTTATAGCAGCTGACAAGCACAATGCAATAAAACTTAAGGAGTTGGTTATTGACTTCATCACGGAGCATGCAAAGGATGTAATTCACACCTCGGCATACAAAGCCATGGAGAGCTCCCACATTGAACTTGTTAAAGAAGTTTTATGTGCTATAGTTATTAAGAAGAAATAACAATTTGTGTCTGTGATAAATGTTTTATGCACAGTAACTGAAAGTTTGAGATAACTTGACATGTGTTTGACACAAGGTTTAAATAATTTTTTTAAAATTTTTTTTGCTTTTTTTTACTAAACAATGAACTTTTATAACATGGTAGGTGTTCCAAATTTGACATTTGATGAAAAAAATTAAAAAATTTTTGTATCTTCTACCTGCTTGAATTCTTGTTAATTGTATTAATGACGATAGAAGTACAGAGATTAATATTAAATTTAGTATTTAACAGTTAATAGGTTACAATAAGTTATAAAAAATTAATTGTAATTGTCTGATTTTCACAGCATTAAAATTTATAAATTTTATTTTATAAAACAAAGAACAAATAAATGTATTTTTACAATTAATTACTTATCATGTTTCTTCTTTATTTATCAATATATGATTTCCAATGATAAAATAATATTAAATATTTTTACAATACACAACATTTTTGCAATATTTTCACAATTGCAACATTTATAAGAAATTATGATTAAATGACTGCTTGATTGAGAGAATGATTTAAAAAGTTGCAAAACAAAATTTAAATGCATTCATTATAATTAATTTTTAACAATTACAGGCGCTTGCGGCAGCGGAGGTCATCCGCGCAGGCAATGCAGATAGAAACGGTAAGCATAAATAATTAATCTTAATAATAATTACAAGATCTGTTTAATGCAATCAAAAACGTAAAATAATGCAGTAATTGAGTATAAAATTAAACAAAAAAATACATAAAAACAGAAAAACGCAAAAGTTATAGATTCAAGTAGGTATTCATTTAATAGTAAGTTACTATTTTTTTTTTTTTAAAGGTGCCAAGAAACATTTTTTAAGCTGAAAGTACACGCCAGTACATCCTTTAGCACATAATAATTGCACAGAAAATAGATTACCTGCTGTAGTATTTATACAATTCCATTAAAAAAAGCGAAAGAATATCGTTCAAACCTATTGATAAAATTATTTATTTTTAATCACACTGATAAAGTATATTTAATCATCAGCAGGATTACTAAAACAAATAATTTTATCGTTCAATTAGCCAATACAAATGTTGTACAATTCAATAAAAAATTAAATACGCTTGACAAGGAGATAATGCGCAAATAAAAAAGCGCGAATAAAAGATTACGATTGGCGAAGCGCAAGCCACCAGCGGAGCGCCGAGCCCAAGAAAATTAGCTCATCCAGAGTGCGTATCAAAGACAGCCATTGTCCATTGTCTAATCCCAGCGCGCTCGCAAAAAAGAGCAAAAGCAAAAGCGGAAGGGCCGCAGAAAAGAGGATTGGCTACGCAAAACGTAGGTGCATGCTTAAGGCGTAACTAAAAAAGTACTGTAAAATGCGAGGAAGTGAAGTGGACTGAATGGTGTCGCAGTCGCTCATCGTAGTTTACCTACTAATACAAATTTATTATTGTAAATCTAATGTTTAACAAAAAATTCTCTCCTCGTAGAAGCAAGCAGTTGAAATGAGGATGAAAAATGGAAATATTGTACGGTTGAATTGTGTTATCAACATTTTTAGTTGCATTTTGGAGATGTATGAGCTTGAAATCAATGATGTTATGTTACTGTTTACAATTTTTTAGTATTTGTCAACAAATTTATTTAAACTGCTGCAGTTAATTAAATCGAGAAAAGGAAGTAGGTATATATAAACTAAAGTTTGAACAAGCAAACTGCCCATCTATATTTGTACTACTATCAAGATAAGGGCGATTCATTGATACGTGCCTATACCCTACAACTTAAAACGATTCTCGACATTTTAATGCAGATATTTGGGGCAAGATATACACGTAGGCCCCCTTCCAGCTCCAGATAAGCCTTTGGATCGGCATCAAAATTTCGAGTACAGGCTCGTGCCTTTATCATTCAAAAAATCTGAACCGTAAGCTCTAAAAGTAAAACAAACTGTTATCTCAAAGCCGCATCGGCGTAACGCTCCAAATCCCACGGTAAATGTTTGTCTGATGCTAATTCGATGGATCTTAAATTTACTCCCCACTGTGAGATACAGTTACTTATACAGGGGTTCCGTAAGCATCAATCCAACGAAATTTTTCAAACACCAGTTTAAAAAAAAACAAAACACAGCTAAAATATTTACGTGAGTACCAAAAAAAGGCTACTCGACGAAGTCGAACTCCTCTTTCATTAAACGAGTTTGTTTTCTTAAAAGAAATTGAAACGCTCGCGTTCCCTTTCGAAAAAAATCAAAGCTCGCTCCTCTAGGGACAAAGAAGTACACGGGCCATAAGGGCGGTGCGGGCACGTACACGGAGGAGATAAGGAAAATAAAGGAGAGACATAGCGGGCACGCGATAAAAATAGGGTGAGGAGGGAGTGTACACCGAAAGTGAGCCGCGCGGAGTAGAGAGCGGAAAGCGCGAGGCGCTGTTTGCGCGCGAAGGGAGAGGCCGAAAGCGGATTCGTAAAAAGAGG
This sequence comes from Eurytoma adleriae, assembly GCA_900480045.1. Classification (NCBI taxonomy): domain Eukaryota; kingdom Metazoa; phylum Arthropoda; class Insecta; order Hymenoptera; family Eurytomidae; genus Eurytoma; species Eurytoma adleriae. The sequence continues at coordinate 10,920 of UXGC01001038.1, forward strand.
AGCGCAAGCGCGCCTAATCTGACCGCGTGTACGTAGGCTATGTTTACATTGCACTGGATGCACCGGAGTTGGTCAAGCGTGTACTTTTAGTACACTGCACTGCACAGACAATTTGATTTGATTTTATTCCTTTTTTTTACTGCTCATTTTTTATCCACGAAAGTAAATTAAAAATAAATTTTTAAAATATAAGAGTAAGACCATAAGAAGGACATACAGTCTTACTGTGTAAGTAGACTCTACCGAATTACTTTATACTGCTGTCATCGTCTTATGAATATCGTGGACTTGTAATATTACTAGAAGCGATAAATTTGAGAACGAGGCACAAAAGCTTGCCTTCATTGAAATTGTTCTAAAAGCCTGATAAAAATGTCTCTATCTGTCGATCTGATATCCAAACAAGAAATTAATTTTTTATGTTACTCATGCGCCTTCGTTGAAGAAGAGGACCTTCATCGATGAGCCGTCACCTAGTTGAAATCATTGAACTTGTAACTCATTCACAAGTTTGATGCTTCTAATCATTTCTAGTTCACAGTGTCACCTCGTCAGCAGACCTCACTAATGGTTTTGAAAGAATTTAAAGATTTGTTCCAGCGTCTGTTCCGATGAGTTAGCTAGTTTCAATGAGCTTTTGTGTGTCTAAGACGACTAGAAAAACTACAGTGATGGAGGTCATTAGGCACGTGTGTTATTTTAGTTTTGACACTTCTACCTATAGATAAAGAACTTTACTATCATTAGGAATTAGGGTGACTTATTTTTACTTTCGTTCTATTAATTTATAGTTTTAATTTCTTAACTTTCGATATTCCTTATGATAATTTTATAGTTCTTATCTCCTCAGTGCAACAAAGTCAGTACTTTCTAAAAGGCTAACGCTCACAGACGTGCTTCTAAGAGCTTTAAACGAGGCCCTAATAAACATAAATAAAAGAAAGATTTGCAACAATTGAATTAATTTACACTGCGCAGCGAGAAAAATTCAAATTGAGAAGCAAAAGCATCAATGGCGAAGTCCAAACGACGAAATTGCACTTTCAACTCTTATCAGAGAAGTAAAAAACACCACAGCCAATTGCCTCACAAAAAAGCTTCCAATCAAATCTAATTAACAATCTCCGTATATACAAGCGATACCAACACCGATCGCTCCAATTACGAGTCCCGAAACAAAGCTCTCCGCCCTCCCCACAAAAAAAAGAGAAACCCAAATAAAACAAAGCACCGAAGAGAAACAATTAACCGCCGTTAAAAATATGAACGACCTACGCCGCGCTAGAGATCGCCCTGCGGATCGAAAACGAAAACAGAGAAGATCAGCGCGACTCGCGGACGTGAAAACATCGAGGAGCTGGCGGCCGTCGCGCGAGCGTATCGCTTCGCGGAGGCCAAAGGGTGAGCCGCGCGACTCCGGCCGTGGGCATTTATTAATAGAGATTAAGCTCTCCCGCTCGCTCCTCCGGGCGTCGTGTCGGGCCGTGCGCAGCGCTCCTCTCCCGCGCTGCTCTCAGTCTACGCCTCGGTTCAAGCGCGGCCGCCCGCACGCCGAGGACCCCGCGCGCGAAATCGCCGCCAAATCCTCCGGTCATCCTGTTCCGTCTGTGTGTGTCCACCCGCGTGCCTACGAGTACAAACATGTGACTGTGCGTTGAGATTCCGTGGAGTTTGTTTTCTAGGGTAATTCGAATAGGAGTTGAGATCGACGGTGCGGAGCTTGCGGGGGTGTGGCCGGAGATCGGCCGGCGAAGATCGACGATAACGGGGGGTATACGGCGATCCACGCCGGAAGCTGAGATGTGCGTTCAATTACGCATATGCGTTTCTGGGGGACACTCGTCCCGTTGTTTTTCTCGGTTTTTCGGTCCGCTGTTTGCTCTGCGATAATCCAAGCTTGATAACTGATGTGGTGTTGCGAAGGTAGCGTTAGGAATGATTCGTGAAATTCCAGGGTATTCCTTTAGATTTTCGAGCTTCTTTTGTGATCCCATGATTTTATGCCTCCAATAGTCTATGTAGTGCACTTCGGATATTCACAAAAATGTACTCTAATTTGGAGAAGAATCCGTTATAAGTGAGAGAATACTTAGACGTGGACGTACTATTTCCTCTACGGAGAGCAATCAGCATTACAGTTGTAGAATTCCTATTCTGAAATAAAAAGAAAAGTATTAAATATAAACGATTTATAAGTAATAATTACTTAAAATAAACGTTAAACTAAGGTATTAAAAAAACATTACTTATCAGATTATTTATTGTTTTGTCACCCACATAAATTAACAGTATTTCTTATGAATACGAATAAACAGATGTGTACTTCCTATAAGAAACAGCATATTTTATTCTCTCATTAAAAATAAATGGTTCGATATTAAAATAAAGAGGAATGTAATTAATAATTAAAGTTTATTAATTATTAATTACTACTAATTATTTAGATTTGTAATTAATATAATAAATATAATTAATTATAAGTTCTTAATTTTAGTCGATTTAGTCTCGATCCAAATATAAAACGTACACAAGTGGATCCGTTCCACCAAATTGTAGAAACTTGGCGGAACCTCGAGCGCAATAAGCTCGCAGCTCTTAATTCCCCAATCGGCGTCGTCATCGCTGCAATTTTCCGTGAAATTTCAAACGTCGCGCTGCTGTCCCGGTCCAGCCATCATCGCGACGGACGCCGTGATGCACGCGTCAATTTCCCGCGCGGAAAGCGCTCAATTGTCGCCCCGTCCGCCGCTCCTCGAGCGACGTCCAGGCGAATTGGGCGGCTCGCGCGACTGGAATTAATTCACGGGAATTAAGCGGGGCCCCCGTCCCTCTCCGCGCGTGCCTCGCGTCTTTGTCCGGTCGACTTCTCTCCCCCGGGCCGCTCCGCTGAATCACTCCATCACATGACTTCCCCTCGGGCGCGCACACGAGCGCGACGTGAATTGCATGTGTGCGTGTGTGCGTGAGGCGGACGCGGGTCGTATTGTTCGCGCGACTAAAAAAAGATCCGGGAGCTTGCGAATTTTCGCTTACGACCGAAAGCTCGCCGGCGGAATGTACCGGTGATTGGGTTGCTTCGTGCGGAAAATTTCGTTGGATAGATTGTCTAATATTGATTAATTAACGCGTATTTTTTTTATTTTTTCAGTTTAATGTTTGTTGGCAAAGATGGCGCAAGCTCAAATGTATTACGTACGTGATGTCATCACAGGGTTGTTATATGTAGTGCACAATTGTAATGTCTCGCGCAATTTTAGCTTGCGATGTGTTTGTTAATAAATATTGAATTGGAAAAAAATAAATACCTGACAATTATTTATGAATGTTCTATCAGATTAATATATAATGGACCATGTGTAAAAAAAAATTTTCATGAATAGACAGTGGGAGGGAATTCGGTAGTTTGGTGAACTCTAGTATAACCGCGCAGAGGAAGTTCGTTAAGGAAATTTAAATTAAAGAGTTTCCTGAGTTGCGGAATTTTTACTGTTTTAATTCGGAACAGGGAAAAAATTTGTACGGGTTGATATAAAAGTTTTGCAATTAAAATTTCTGACACTGAATGAATCATTAAATATGTCTTAATAAACGCTGATTCGATTAAAAAGTTCATTTTTATTTATAAAATATTTTTATGAGTTAAATTAATATGGAAAATAAGAAAAAAAATAAAATAAAAAAACATAAATAAAAATGTCACATATTATGTATGTCGTAGTCGACTAATTTTCCGCGCGTGCCACTGAAATAATTCTAGAAGCATATTTTATTTGTTGATTGAAACTACACAAAAATAAATTCGTGGAAAACTTATACCCCTAATTATTTTTAACAAAACGTCACTAAACTGTAAAAAATTGTTCAAAAATCAACAAGCTAAGTACACAACACATTCCTGATAAATTTCCAAGCTTTTTTTAAATCAGTAAAATGTCGTTAGCTTTTTCTAAAAAACATTATTTCGTTGAAGTTCTCCTCAATCACCAAATGAATAGGATTTGGTACAAAAACATAAATCTTCCAAACCGTCTAAATTTAAATGAGTAAAATTACGGCGGTCCACACATTTAATTTCCAAATTATTAAAATAAGTAAAAGATCTTTAATAAAAAAATTTTCGTTATTTAAAGTTCAAGTGATCGTTGAATAAACGAAATTTAAATCAATTTCACTTATGCAAAGTAAAAAGCTCCAATTTTTCACTGACACGGAAAAATGTATTCTGCGGTTGTGCCCGCAGCAGGACACACATACGCGAACGCGAGCCGTTCGCGCGCAGAAAGAGACCGCCGCTTCCTTCGCGCAGTCAAGCACCGCGAGCCAGCGGAGCTTGCGGCGAGCGATAATACGCGTAGGAAGCCCCGCCGGCCCCCCTTTCCGTCAATTCGCGCGCCAAATCGCCTCTCCCCCTTTTATATTCCCGTCGGCTGACGTAATCGCCTCGCATATACCGCGGAGAGCCGCTGCCTCTGTCACCGCGGCGCAGGGCCGCGCTCCGCAGCTGGCGCCTGTCAGGCGCGATGCCCGACGCCCAGGAGGTCGCGCAGTGCAACCGAGATGCCACGGATGCCGGTGGATCCCTCACAAGGATGCGGGCTCGATTAGGCGGTCCTTATCATTTGGGTGTGGCGCGTTAAAAGGGGCTTCTTGTTGCGGGGTTTAAAATTTTTGAATTCACTCTCTGTAAATTTGAGGTGGGGTACGAGTCCAGAGAATAAGTAGTAATACACGCCTAGAATTCAGAATTTCACAAAAAAATACTGTCACATTCATCCGCTATAAATAGTTAGCTGATAAAACTTATCAAAAACGATTAAACCAGAACAAAATAATAAGAATATTTCATTTTGGAATTCAAAAAAAGTATTAACTTTTAATTAAACCCGTAATTAAAATGAAAAAAGAAAGAGCAGCTCCAAGAAAATTCAAAACGATAGTCAAGAGATAGCCGGGTATTCCAACGAGCTGCAGCTGCGAAGCGATACACGAGCGCTCGAGGGGAAAGACGAGCAAGTCGACGAGGAGTCTCGCCTAACCGGCAGATAAGAGATCCAAGGGAGGGGGCGGGGGACGAGATTGCGATTTCCGCGAACCGCGGGGCGCGGCGCGGGAGGGACGCGCGCGATAAACTGGGCCGCCTCGGCCGTGGGGCGTCGCGTCGCCTCCAGCCGCTCGCTGATACATACACTCGGGCGCGGGGGGAAAGAATAACCGCCGACGCTCCAGTTCGTGCTTCCGGGTCTGAATGGCGGAATTAATAAGTCACGCCGATCGACGCCGGGAGGATGAATTTTCCGAAACTTTCGGGGAGCTTTTCCCATTGTTGGGGTGCATAAGTCGATTTGAGCCATGAGTACGATGCTTCCGGGGGGTCACTGTTCTGGCACGATGACGCGTGTTTCGAAGAGCCGAGGAAATGGGTGGTGCAGCTGAATCGGAGCCTTGGTTTACTTACCAGGAAGCAAAGTACTTGGGAGTAGATAAAGTGCGAGATCGGTAAGACGACGCGTTTGTAGTAGCTTCTTTTACTGCGGTTTCAAATTTAGTGCTGAAGTTTTCTTTTCGCTGAGGTATCTGCTGATCTATAAGAATACATTTTTTCAGTACATTGATCATATGGTTTTCTCATGATGAAAGATTTTTTTTACGAAATTACTCTCATAATAGTAATGAATGAGAAATCAATTTGATTCGAGTGTCTTAATTTTCATTTAAATGAAGTTAGTTTATTCTTTCACATTATCAGAGTAATTTCTTATATCTAATTCTTTACAATATTTACCGACAAATCAAGTATGAGATTTGGTTTACTCATCGGGAAGTAAAGTACTTGAGAGTAGTAGATAAAGTTCAAGATAGGTAAGGCAATATTATCGTATCCAGTGTCTTCATTTATTGGTTTGAAATTAAATACTGAAGTTCCTTTTTCATTGAAGTATCTGCTGATCTGTAAACAAACATTTTCTCAGTGTCATCACATATTTTCTTTAGTCGTAATAAGTTTCACATGCAAAATTAGTTTCTTATCTAATTTTCTGCGATAACAGAAAAGACAAGGTACATTCTAACTTAAAAAATTATCAATCTTCGGATTTGCAAACATTTTATCAGAATGAATCATACAAATTTCTTAACAGTCAGTAAAAGGTGAAATTATCGATATATCGATATCAAATTCTTATCCATTTCATTTCTACAAATTTACTAATGATAAAAAAGCTTGTTACATTACATTTAATTATTAATTTATAAAAATTAAATTGACAATGAATTTTGAAAATCTAACCATTATCTAGGGATCTTACAGCACGTTTAAACTATACAAAGTATATATATAGGAAATTTACCCCGCTGTAGAAATAACATTCCACAAACGTTTTAGTTAATTCGTTTTCTTTTAATTCGCTTTAAAAAAATACAAATTAAATATAAAAAAACAAGCAAAATAAATAAACGAAGTATATAAAATGACACCGAGCTGGTGTTCGACTAAGAAAGCGGGAAAATTCGTCTCGCGTCGAGAGAGAATCGAGGCAGACGGCTTTTCAGCTCCCGGCCGGAAGTCCGTGGGGCGGCCGAGTGTCTGTGCAATCGCGCGCCTCCTTTTTCTCGCGGGGCACGCGCGCGTGAACGCGACTCGATGAAAAGCTTGAACTCCGTGCGCGCCGGTGGGCGCGAGAAACGCCTCTCTCTTTCTCTCTCTCGCTCGGGTATTGTCGACGCCGGCGGAGGCAAAAAAAAAGCGCGCGTCGATGTTGCGTTGCGCAAATCGACCGGCTCGTACGGAATGGCGTGGACACGACGCCTTGACTTTTCTAGGCTTCGTAGCTCTAAGAAGTATACTTTTTTTTTCATGAAGAAGTGACTTTCTCGGAGAAGTTTTTAGAGAAGAAGAAGTGAAGTTTGATGACTTGGGTTGATTTAGGTTTGAATATCCGGCGTTGAATTGTGCGTGGGCGGTGATATAATATTTGACCTTGGCACAGAAGCATTTCGACATCCTGTTGAGAATGTCGCGCGTGGGACGAGTCTGCTAACGATCGATTAGCTTCTATCTTTTAAGCATAATTAACAGCTGAGTTGTTATTTAGTATAATTACTTGTATATCTTACTCTCTTATAAAATTCGCAATAAAAATCGGAAGGTTTAGTATACTTCCTACATATTTCACGAATCACGAAAACGCACGTTCGCAACGTAAATGCGTCACGCAATCTCGATCAAATCTGCGCCTAAACACAAGCCACACCTTCGTCAACGAAAGCTCCAAAAAAAAAAGAAAAAAAAAAGCTAACCAGTAGAAGAGCGTCAGACCTCCAAATTATAGATTTGACTGAAACTGTGGACAAGGCATTAAAACCCGTAATAAAATTCACCAGTAATTGCTTTCACGATTTTTATCCAGTCTTAATCATAAATACACATCGATAATTTGATATTTCTTTTTATTCGATTTGTTAGAAAAAATAAAGCAGAAAAGATGGAATCGTTTAATAGGTAGTGAATCTCAATTACTTTTTTGCATATATATAATTAGATTATTTGCTAGGCTACACAATATGATCACTAATGAACAAGTTTAGCTGTTGCATTAACGAATTAATTAGCAGTTTTAGCAATCGATGATCACTGTCACGGGATAGTAAACAAATTTGTTTCTACAACCATGTTTTTGTGTAATTTTAATCAAATTTCTTTCTTGTATATCAAATTGTGAAAAGCGATCACCATACTTTTGATACCTACAACTCCCAAACTTTAAGATTTAAAACTCCGTCTCGTTTCCTTTCTAAAAAATAAATAAAAAAACACCTCGCACAATTTCAATGAAATTCGTAATCTGGAGGTCATACACACTCTCTTAATAAACAAACTCGATCTCAACTCCGATTATCCTTGGATACTCATGCCCATCCAGTGCAGTGCTCAAAACCCAACCAGTGCAAGAAGAACGAAATAAACTTACGTCCACGCCTTGCTCTCGGCGCCTGAACAGTAGTTTTGGAGGCGCACGAACTCCAAGACCCTTCCCGAGAAGGGCGTGAAAAGAAAAGCGAGGGACGTACCCCCCGGGGGTGCTAAATCCCCGTGATAGACTGCGAGCGAGTGGGTGGCGAGTGGCATACTGCTGCCGAATCGCCGCCTGCGAGTCATGATGTTAATGCTGCTGCTGTGCGTTATCATGAAGATCGCGGAGGAGCTGACCGTGGACAGGGCGGCCGAGCCCCGGCCGATGCCCTGCTGCCGCGAGGTGCGGCTGCGACCCTGCCGCCGGCGACGCAAGAAGCGTAAGTTTTTATCGCGCCTCCCATCGAAATTATAAGAGGCTTTGGATCTCCTTCCTTTTTTAAGCGGTTGGTTTAAGTAGGCGAGCCTCCGGGCGCCTATAGACACTCGTGAGTCATTTAGCGGTGAGAAAGTCCTTTTTTCTTGTTTGAACGATTAGTTGATTTTGATTGATGTGTTGTTGGATGTATCGGAAGAAGAAAGGCTGTACGGGATGAGAAATTGTCCGATGAAGCTCACTGTATAAACCTGGAAAAGATAAGGTCGTTTAGAAAGTAAATAGTTACAATATTATAGATGTAAAAAATATTGTTCGCGTATTGAATGAATGAATGTTTTTTCATATAAAATATGTCACCATTTAAATTATCTAAACCAATTTTTGATATTTCTGATCTAGAGAGTACGTGAAAAAACGCAATCGAGACAATTTGGAACACTACATTTTCGCGGGTAAATTATTGCAATGTTTTTTATAACAAGCTCCTTAATTTTTCAGAAAAAGGACAGAATAATCTCTGTAATTCTTAAAATGATTGTTCCGTAAATATATTACGCAGCTTTTTATATAACAATTGTCACTCTATATCCCTTGATTGCACTTTTTTACGTAATCTTTACGACGAGCTTCTATCGTATTTTTCACCAGAAATTCCTCTTGGTGTACAGTGTGACTTTTGCGAGTTCGGAATTTATATCCGTTGCATTTAGCAGCGACGTATAGATGGTTTACTGCAAAAACGATAAAACTGGCGAGACGCCAGTGCAGAGTTTCTTGCTAATTTTAAACCGTTTGAAACGTAAGATCTTAGCGCAATATAAAAAGTGTGACTCATAAGAAAGATTAGATTCTTCTGTATCAAAGAACGAAAATGCGGTTGAATGATATTCCGCGCCATATGGCGCTGTCTGACTCGCCGCGTCTGGAACTACTTTGAATGTAAACATCTGTTTTGTGCTTATCTTACGTGGCCCCGCCTATCGGCACAAATCGCCGTATTTATTTCTTAAATCATTTTTTTATCTCCCTTATGCACCAGTTTCCATTTTTCTATGCGATAATTTTCAAATTGTCTGCGCGTAAGCCGAAAACACATGTTTACTGATTGCTTCGAACGAGGAAAATTGACCTATTTCCTTAAGCTTATTATTTTTAGATCAATATTAATTAAGTGTTTTTTAATTTTTCCATGACATTGTTTTTTCTTTATGAAAATAAATATTCACCGTTTATGTATGCACTAATTGGGTTCTAATAATTACAACTTCTTTATACGAACAGAATTTTTTTTAAAATGCATACTGTGTAGGTATATACTTATTAATTTTAGGATTAATTGACCTGCAGGTTGAAAGTTTTCCTCAAATCATTGTAAATTGCTTGTATAATTACTCATAAAATCGCAATTTTGTGCAAATTAAAAATCTACGTTTACACTGTAACAATTTTCGTAAAATGTTTTCATTTTTGTCCGCATGCTAAATCGTAAATAATAATGTGTCATTTAATTATTTCTCTTAAAATTCAACACGAGTGGTCAATAATTCGCTTGGATGTCAAAGTCACCAGCCCACCGGATGAAATAAAATATGTATAATCTTTTATATATGCCATCGCTTTGTCCGATCAATGCTCGCGTCGAACGTGCTGCGATTTGCGATCAATTGTGTGTGTCCACCGGCAAATCATTTGCCATTTGAATGTTAATTAACCCGCAAGCACACGTACCAATTAATCGCGTCGTAAAAACAGGCGCCGTGCGTACGATGCTTTGCTAAACAAAAAAATAAACGAATTTACATAGACCGAACACTGTTGTAGCAACAAAGAGCGTTAATTGCACTACTTACAAGGCTCTTGTTCACCGGTTCCGCCATGATTAGTCATCGATAATGGAAAGAGCAAAAATACCGAAAAACAGTGAGGTACCTATCCGTGGTAGAAAGAGACCGTTTATTTAAGCATTTTGAAACGTTTTTTTGTTTATTTGATGACTGCATACAAGACATTTCAGAAGTTTCAAAGTGATTAAATATATAAAAGGTTATTTATTACTTGGGATTGGAGCTTAATTCTTTGATCAGCATCTGCCTTATCAGGCTTTATAACGACCTTAAAAATTCACCTTATCTTAAAGAAGAGTATAAAATTTTACACGAACGCTAAAGGTGCAAGAAGATTTAAAGATCCGGTACTTAATTTCAACTTCTACGTGCAAAATACATCAATTTTTACAATCTATACGGCAGTTTACAAATTTTTAAATCGGTTTCGTGAACGTATCTGTGGGAAGGATGCGGCATGACTTTCAAAATTAATTTCAATTTTCAAATTCTGTTGCATAAGTTAGACTGACAACATTTTTGCGCACAATTGCACATTAATACTGACCCGCTAAACTTTATAACATAACAGTTTTTCCGTTGAATATTTTACTGAAAATTTTTAAACAATTTCAGAAATAAACAAATAAATAAAGGCCCATAATTTGCGCAACTTCCCGTGCAACGTGAATAATTCACGCGAAACATCGATAAATTTTCGTAAGCTCGGCCTGCGACACCAAAAACCCGCGTCTCCGCGGACACAAGCATAAACGTATCAGGCGCCGACAAAAAGAAAGGGTCTACTAGAAGAAATGATCGGGAGAGTCGAAAGATCGGCCTCCTTCGTGGAAGCACCCGTCGCTGCAACTGCAGGGACAAAGACGCCGCGATATATTTAGAGCGTGGGCCGAACGGCTGTCGCGCACATGCGGCCGCAATTAGGAATGCGACGTTACGCTCACGCGCGGATTCGACCTGTCATTATATGTGCCACGGCTGGACTCGGCATTGTTTTCCCGCTGCGAGCGATTATCCGACTCGCCGTTTCTATTCGATGGAAATTCGTCGGCGACGCCTCGGATTTTCCGTCTTCTTTTTTTCTTCTCCTTCGTCCCGGCGCGGTGTGGATCGCGTTGCGCTCGTGTGGGTATACTATACAGCTGGTCGAATCGAATCGGGTACGTGAGAGTCTTTTTTCTTACGGGACGAAATTGCTCCGATTATCTGGTTTGGATTACTTATACGACGAGGTTTGCGTGATCGCGGTGGGTAATTTGACGAGGATTGCTCTTTTATTGGGCACGACGGATTTCGGTGGAGATAAATCAGGCGACGGAGTGGGGCTTTGTCTTGGCTGCTCGTTGATAATAAGAGCTGGATGATTACGAAAGATAGCGAGGCAGGTTGTGTCATTTGCTTGTAATTGTCACATTTTTATTTCTTTTTTGCAGCTGAGAGAATCAGTAAAATTTCATACTGTTTTTTTTTCATTGTCCGTTACGTTTTTTTTATTATCATGCAAAACTAGATATTGCAGTAGAATATCAGTGAAAATTTATTGAATATTACAGTTTTTCGGATAAATGGTACTTCATTGACTATATTATGCAGTCTACTAAAAAATAGTATTTTTATATAGTTTTTTTTTAATTCTACGCCATAGAATTATTTTGTAAAAATTACTAAGTCGTTATTAATTATGTAGTAAAAATTATCATACATAATTGCAAAAATTACTTAATAAAGTCGTAAATTTTACAGTGTGTGTAGTGAGAATCTTTTTCAAGATGTGAGTAATTTGCACCAAACAGATCACTCGATTCCAAGATTACTGAGGCCATAATTAATTAATTTTACAAAAAAGAATAATTTTTATCAAACCATTTTCTCCGTGATAAAAATTGAAACAATATTTTAAAATACATTATAAAATTGTATGCATATAATACTCATTCCTATAGATTATTAAAGTAATCTAAACATTTGACGGTGTAATTTCATATACAGTTACAGATATTTTAGAAAATTCATTGAAGCTTGCCAATTCAGTATACAGTTTTCACAACGAACTTTTAAAACAGAATTAGCTAATTATCCGCACACGTAAAATACAAAAGAAAAAAATGTAACTTACAACAAAAAGGCATTACAACCCAGCGTTAATTTACGCGCTCGGCTAGAACTTAGGGGACAATACCGTAGGTCGCAGTGATGACAGCGGCACTTTTTGCAAGAACGCACTCCGTGCATCATCAAGGCCCGGCGTCTTTTGTTATCGGATGATTGCACGAGTTAACGCGGCACTTAAAAGGATGAACTCCGCAAACTCGGCCGAGTGCAAAAAAAGCCCCAATCTAAACCTCACAGCTCGTTTACTCGAACGCGCGGGGTTCCCCATTGTGCATCTAAGTATATATGTAGGTATATATTACTTCGGTTGCAGCCAATCGACCGAACGTCGACCCGAAAAAACGTGTGCTCTCGTATAGGCAGCCGCTCCTTCTAATTAAAATGAGGAGAAAAAAAAGGGAGAGACGGCGACGACGTGTGTAAGAGGAAATTCCCATTCGGCCGAGGCGCGCGCGCTTACTTATACATTCTGCGCGGACGGCTTAGGTACGGCGCTGTTCGGACGCGCGCGACATGCACGATATTTTGGCTTGGGCCTGTAGGAAGAAAGTCTACTGTAGTTTCTGTAAAAATTTCTTATTTCTGCAGATTTTTCTCTCAAAGTGTGAATGAGGGATAAACCGATCCGTTTGATAGGAAACTGAGCTAAGTGAGCTTAAAGTGGCTCGTTTTTTCGGAAATAGTGGTTTTTTGACTTTTTCACTCTTATGATATTAAAATTTTCATTAGCAGAAAATGCTGCAAAAATATCTAAATTTTGCCTAGTTTTAGGAAACAAGAATCTTGATATTTCTGCACATCCTTTTTGTGTATGGGAGGAAGGCTGGGCCCACATTGATTGAATGCACAAACGAATTTATTTTTTTCTGTGAAGGTGTAGGACACGCGATGCAATATTTTTAATATTCAGAGTTCGTTATAATTAAATTTACGTTAAATTTGTATTTTTTCTTAACTTAATTTTAGTAAAATTAATCTTTTGATAACGAAGTTTGTTGCGCAATATCAAGGCGAGCTTTGAAAATATTTGAAAGTGAAACGAAAATTTAATTAATTTTGTTGTCAAGTATTTTAATAAATAAGTATGCAGTTGCGCAAGATTAAAATAGAGACATTTACAAATTTAAAGTAAAAGCGATTATAATTGATAGAAACGATTTTTCTTAATCCGGGATTCGAATTACCCGCGTGTAGATCAGGGATTTCCAAATTGCGAAGTTAATCATATGTAAATAATGCATTTATTTCTTGCGACACAAACATCTGTGCGTTAGGTGTTTCATTCATTTCAATACGCTATTATGTAACTTCGTCTATTTAGTAATGGTGATCATGAAGCATTTGTTGCCCTGTTGAATATGCATACTGTTGTTGCAAAAATTACGTTCAGAATGGGTAACAATAGAAAAATGTATAGGCCTCTAGCTTCCTAATTTATATAATTTAGTATGACAAGTTGAACGTACATAATTGCTAATACCTAAGTAGGTGGGCTGAATTTCATAATAATTCTCCATTGTTCAGGAAAACTTCTTTTCAGAAACAGAATTACAGATTAATAGTACTTTTTTACATTTTAAGTTATCATTATTTTTCATTAGTAAAATAACTTATTGTAGTGAATAGTTTGTAGCATCAATTATTGTTAGGTTAAAATTCGTGTGAGAGTAACTATTTACTATACTCTACAATATTTTGTAAAAATATTGTAGCAATAAATGATTTTTCATGCCTAGATTTGAATAAACTTACCCGAAATTTAATTTAAATTAATTTAAACGTAAATGCAAGTTGTATTGTCAGTTGATTCTCAATGAACGTGCACTCTACTCGAACTGGCAAAATTCATCCTATAAAAACAATATTGAATATCAATACATCGAGTAGTCCTTGCACGTATGTATTCTTACTCAAGGTACATATAATATACAACGATACATACACAACAGCTGTATCGAATTCGTAAATCGTCCATGAGTATCAGGGGGCTCCACGTAAATATCTTGCCTCAGTCGATTCGCGTCCGATCACGTCGATGATTTCCTGTAAGTAAAGAAAATAAAGTAACCGACGTATCCGCACTGACCCTCGGTACATCTTGCTTGAAAAATTTAAAGTGTTGCAGCTCTAATGGATATCGGAGCATACACACGTACGCAGCTAATTAACTATTCTAATTTATTTCACGAAGCATTCCCGTGAGAATGTAGTGCGAAGTGTTTTCAAGACTCCCAAGTAGCACCAGGCACATATATACATTTTTCGTTCTATTTTTTCGAAGTATAACCGTTAAAAACCACTTGAGCGGATTTCTACGAAGGCGAGCGTTAAAAAATGATTTAGCTCGTCAACAAATCTTCCCATTCCTAGAAAACTCGGTCTATGGCGCTAATGTAGCTCGAAGCATCCACTCCAAAGTGAAGTACCTACCCTGCTACGTACACCATCTCAGTGCTCCACAATAGTCAATACTTACGAAGTCAGTAGAAGAAGTTACAGCAAGTTAGCCTCGGACGCACCTCCGCGGCGCTCGTCTTCGTTTTCATCTCCTCCTTCCCCGGGGGCCTAGGTAGCGGCAGCAGGCGCGAGGAGAGAGGCAACCAGAGCCAGGCGCTCGCTCAAACTCGGCTCGGCGGTCGCAGCTCAGTGACGGCGCGACTCCCGCCCGCTCGAGAGCTCCTCGCGGGTGTGTGCACAGTGCGCGCGGCTCCCCTCGGCTCGGTTTTCCTTTCCTCGCGATACGTACCTTCGATAAGCAAGTGTCGAGTGTCGCGGCGTAAAAAATCGAGGCTCGAGGTGTTTCCAGTGTGCGGGCGACTCGCCGCGCGTTCTACGTGATATTCGCGCGTGCCCCGAGTCGCCCGAGCGAGTTGATCCAAGTGCGACGAGTGGGACGATGGGGGAGGCGGAGGTGTCGTCGTCCCGGCTGACTGGGCGCATTCCGCGCCGCGAGAAATCGATCGACGGCCGATCGACGGTTTCACTCGCCGTGTAAGGTTAGTCCGACACCGCGGCGGCGATCCAGCGCCGATTGAACGATCCGCGCGGCTCTCGAAATGGAAAGTGAGAGAGGACCGGATTCGCGCTTTAGGGTACTGCTGTTGGCTTTGAAAGAAAAAAAAAAGAAAGAGTAAAATGCGGGACGGAGGCTGCGATGCGCTTACTTAGCACCAGGCCATCGGACGGGTTTCGAAACGAGCTGCGCCGAGGCCTGGCACGCGCGCCTCGCGAATACCTCGATAATAATGCTGGCCGATGGTTCGGCCGTGCGCTCGCGATGGACTGCCCAGTAAGTGTTGCTTCGGCATCGCGCTGTCCTCGTCCGACTCTTTGTTGTGATGCTTATGAGTGTTGTTGTGTACGAGAGGGAGTGACGTCACGGGGCCGCCCACGTGGTCTCGCGGGAGATTCGATTTGATTGCGCTTCGGATTCCTAATATAGAGAAGCGGGGAGAGGCGTGATTGTGGAAGAGAGACACTTGCCGCGCTGCTTTGGCTCATTTTTTTTGAGAGAGAGACGGAACGAACTGCCGCGTTTACGGTTGGACGGTTTTTTTCCTCCGGTATTGATTAGCCCGGTAATAGAATCAACGTCAGCGCAGTTTACGCTTGATTGATGCGGGGATTTCATATGTATGGGATTTTTACTCACGATGCTAATTGGATGTTAGGGACACTTTGTTATCTAATTAGATGATTAAAGGAGTTTGTTATCATTATTTATTGCAATATTCCCCTTGAGATCAAGGATATGATTATGATGCTGAAAAATATTATTTTGAAAATACCTTATCAAAAAAGTATTTATTAAAAATTGCATTAGAAATTATTGATTTTTTATTTATCAAACTAATGTACTATGTTTTTAAAACCTGATTTATATATTTCCTTATTGTTAATTGCCTTTGTAAAAAGAAATTAGTGATTCAAATTTATATTTAAATTTAAGATTATAAGTTAATTAGAATTTTTATTTATTAAATCAGATGTTTATGGAAGATTTATATATGATTCTAGGGGCCTGCAAAACTACATCAATGATGGAGGATCCGCAAACTCCAGGTTCGGATTGCAATTCCAATCCAGCGAACGATCCGCAGGATCTCGTTGGTTCGGAATTCATTCAGGACAACATGGACTATCAATGGTTCATTGACTACAGGTGTGTTATTCCTTTTTTTTTTATACTTCTTTAAAATAAAACTGGTTAGACTCTTAACGGCTGTTGGAGCCATTGTGTTCCACTGCTATTTTTGGTATCCATTCTCAAGAAGCCTATTGCACAAGTTACAGAGATGGAGGCTTGCACGTGCATCCCAGTGTACTGTCCTCTCTCTCGGCCTCCTATACTAAAGACGACCTGGGTTACTATGACGATCTGGCTCGCAATCTGGATGCCAATTTGGCGGAGGTCGACATGGAGAGCTTTAGAACTGCAGACATACATACTCTGCTCACAGCTCTGCCTGTCATGTGTACTGATCCAGTTCAACATTCAGAAGTAAGTTTTTGTTCTTAATAATATATTTTAATAGAAGTTACCATAAATTATGAGTTGCACAATCATTACTGGAATTTTACACAAAAGAATAAAGTTATATGTTAATAAAAACTGTAATAGATATCTAACATAACTGTTAAAATTTTGCAAAACTGTAAATATCAGTGTCAACACTAGCTTTCTTTATAATTCAGAAGCACTAGCATTTTGTTATTGTTATTTATTCTTATTGATATTTATTAACTTTAATTACAAGAGATAAATTTGATGTTCAATATCAGAAATTATAGTCAGTGTTTAAATTCAATTGCTATTTATTTTAATTTGAATGATGTATCTTTCACAATTTGGCTCTTAATATGATGTTAATGAAATTCATGAATTACTCCCATGGCAGTTTAACTATCAGCGTGAAAGATATGCCAGTATATCTGGCTCCGTGATGGAAAAGCTTGACATCAGTTCCTCCATTAGTCCTCGAGCTAGTAGCCAGGTACGACGATGGTCCTATTTCCTGCAAGAGATGTTTTTAATCTTCACTCGCTTTTATATTTGTCTTACTACATTGCCCTAATGGATTTAGGAATACTTAAACAGTGTAATAGTAACACTACTAAAAAAATCTTAAAAATTTAAAGAAAAAAGGAAAATTTTAATATTTTTGCCCTTTTGTCGAAAAGAGCCACATGTACATGATATTTTTGCCGCTCTTTTCTGGAGCCTTCAAGTTGATTATGTTAATAGACACTGCATGCCTTCTTCAGGAAGCTTCTCACTCAAATTAAATTATACTTTTTTTGGCTTTACGATTTTCGTTTTAAGAATATAGGATGCAGGTACTCAAATTAGAGCACTCAAATTTGCTATTGTTTTTAAAACATTTAAATTTAATTTTTTTTTTTTCATCTATACCTTAAAATATGTGTACTCGATGTTTGTGCAAGCATTTTCGGTCTACGTTGCTTTACTCGTAAAAAAAAAACAAGGCACGAGCGAAAAAATGTTCGCTTGCACCGGCACGTACATACGAACGTGTACGCGCGGCGTCGAATTTCAGTAGCTTACCGTTATCCTGTATCCTTGAAAAACGAACAATAATAAAATCTTCCACAGAATAGTAACTGCAGCAATTAACCCGCCAGGAAGCTATAATCACAGTGCATAAGGCAAAAATGCATGGCTGAACTTGAAAAATTTTCGCGCGTAAAAATGAAAAATAAAGTTTCATTCTGAAAGTCTTCAACCTCATTCCACCGCGCATTCCTGCTATCGGCATTTTAAGTGCATTTACCTGCCTATTTTCTTTACTTTTTATCTCAAGGCAGCGGCAAAATTAATTTCAGACTGAAACTTTGTCGGGTGGCTCTCTAACGCTTACCAAACACGAGCAAACGAAAACACGTAGCAGTTTTTAAACTCGATCTTGCAGAGGGTAAATTTTGGACCAGAATTTAGAAAACCGAATAATAAACTAATCAAACTCCGCTGGCCTAAAATTTGCGCTTTGCTGAAACTCCAGTGCAACGAGGGTAGTAGTTCCTCGTTCACTTTGCGACCCCGGAGCATGACTGAAAACACGACGAGACAACCGTGAAAGCGACGTTGTGCTACTTTTTTTTAAAAAAAGACAGAATGAAAGTACTATGTAAATAAAAATAAACATAAAAAGTCAGCAAGAGAAGTTTAACTGAGCGGAGACCCCGTATTTTTGTTTGTCCGGTAAAGGGCGAGGATTCGGCCTGCTCCACGGCCGACACCATTTCGATCTGCAAGTCGTCGCTTCTGTTCTCGCCGGTGAAGGAGATGCCGGTTCTGCCGCCGGGAGGCAGCTACAGCGTCGACTCCCTCGACTGCGAGGACATGCTCATCACCTGTCAGACCAACAACAAGAACAACTACACCATCGCGTTCGAGGGCAGCATCGCGATGTACTCCGACGGATCGCAGGACTTCGATAATCAAGGTGGGTTAACAAATCGATAAATTGTTTATTTATTCATTCATAAATTATTTGTTGGTAATGGTTATATACGCAGTGAGAAATTTTTTGTAAAATTTACAATGAAAGCTCACCGTAAAAGTTACGTTAGAAAATGTAATCGTAGGCTTGCGACATTGAAATTTTTACGCGAAAATTGTTTTTATTTAAATTTATATTACTGTTGGAAATTTTTATACAAGAAACTCTAATTTTTTCAGGAAGAAATTCGTGGAGCGAAGCTCCGTAAAAAAATCCACTATTGCCAATTAATTTCCCAAGATACGGATAAAAATATTTATATTACGTTTTTTATGTAATTTTTATTGTGATATTCATCGTAAATTTTGCGATGATAAGCAATGGTTTATACATTCCTCGAAAAATTTGTGTTAAGCAGTCGATATGTTATACTCTTTTTGATGACAAGCTTCATATGAGACTGATTGGTATATTACACAACAAGTGCGCAAAACAGTCGATTCTCGCATGAGTTGAGTTTGTTTAAAGTTTTCTGATTTTTTTCATTGTCGAAGCAAGAAAGTTGATTTCTTTTTTTTAAACAATTGAATCAAATGGATAATAATTATTGAGGGTATCAAATACTTTATAAGAATTTAAACAGTATAGAAATGTAAAAAAAATTTTTCAATTGTTCAGCTACTCGTAACAGCTAAATTTGTTCTGAAAAGAAAATTGAAATACAATGGAAATTCAATGCATTCTTTACCGTATGAATGCGCTGTAATCAATTTCAAAATGTAGATAAACATTTTAAATGTTCTTTTATTGAAAATCAATTATAATTAGCTTCACGTAACAGTCTGCACGGAGATAAGTAATCTTATTCTGTTACTAAGATTAGATTTCTTATGTGCGTTATTCATTGGCAGCGATTTAAAATTCTTTTAAATTTGAAAACAACACTACGGTGCTTTTACCTATTTAACATAACAAGAAAAAAAATATTTTCAAGTCTTTTTGAAAATATACTTATAAAACATCTATCATCTTGTCACTTTGAATTTTAAATTTAAATATTTTTTTGTATTTATTTATCTACATATTTTTAAACATATTCGATCACACGTGTAATTTAAACAAAAAATCGAGAATATTTTAAAAAGAAAAATCAAGCAGAAACGTCAACGTTTAAAGAAAGTGAAACTAAATTACCCGTTCTTTTACAGAGAAACAAAAAGTGTACGAGGTACCGGACTCTTATTACGACAAGGCCCTGAACCTGAAGAACATGCTGGACCTGTCGATGGCCTGCTCGGACTCGAAGATCTACACTACCTGGAGCAACCTGAAGCACTCGTCGATCAGCAAGCGCATGACGCGCCACCCGTCCGGCAACAACAACACCACGCCGAACTTCCTGCAGACGAGCGGCGCCGGCGGGCCCACGGCCGGCAAGGCCCGCAGCCAGAGCCTGCCGGACCTGCGCCGCGCTCGGGAAATCGAGCGCGTCGAGATGCCGCTCAACTTTTCCGTGAGTCTCCGCTCTCCGCGAGTTCTCCCCTCTCCGCGCGGGCCTCCGCTTCCGCGTGCGATAAGATATTCCCTACCCGTCGAACGAGCCGCGCGTCGCTGTTTTTGTTTGCCGCGCGCTCGAATAGAGAGAGAATGAGCAATTATCTCGGCGCGCGTTTTTTACGCGGCAAAGTGACGCACCGTTCGGTTAGCTTTTATTTACCGAGAAGGAATGCGAGGTGGACGTTGTAGTGACTCTTTTCTTACTTTTTTTTATTGTAAGCGGGATTTTTCAACGAGTGCGCCGCCGCTCGTGGGAAGTTGGATTGAAAAGTAACGCGTTTTAAGTGAAAGTTAAATAAGTCGTCGAAATGGCGAAACCGGAAAACTTTCTAACTTGATTAAACGAAAAGTTACAGCTGATTAGAGATTGCGAAAAACTTCTGTGTGGCGATTCATTCTCGCAATTAATTTTCCTTTTCTTTACTTCAAATAGCTTTTTTTGGTTTGATGAATTTTACTTCACATTAAAATTATATAACGAATTAAGTAATTATGCGATGAATTATATTAGAATATATTGTATTATATTGTAAGTGGAAGTAAAATTTGTTTATTAAAAGATAGATTTTCCCAGTGATTGGTTTATTCATCCGTTTACGCGATTTTAGCAAAGTAATTTAGATAAATGCTATCAGGAATGAACAATGGAAAAAATTCCTCCCGCAGGTCGACTCCGGTGAGACGAGCAGCCGCAGCGGCCGGCTGCAGAGCTCGGGCTCGCTAATGAGCCGCTCGATGAACGAGGAGAGCTCGGATAGCGTGGGTAACACCTTATCGTCGAACAAGAAGCTGCAAAACATGAGCCTCGTACGGCTGTTTATGAAGCAGAAGAGTATGAGCACCGAGGGCATGAGTCTTACGCTGGATCAAACAGACTCAGGCAGCGAGACCGGCTGGCCAACGAGCAGCAACAGCGAGAGCGCCAACAACACTCAGATTCACAGACAGCCGCAGTCCCAGTCGCAGCAACAACAGCATCACCTAACGGTGCCAGACAACGATTTAGCCATAAAGTGGGTGAAGACGGACTGCAGCGGCGAGCTGCCGAAGAAATCCTCGAATTGCTCGACGTCGATCGAGGACATGCTCATCACCTCGAGATCCGCCTCATCCATCAGCAGAGACGTCAGCATGAGGACCAAGAAACAAGTGTGCACTAAGACGACAACTGGCACGCAGGTAAATCAATTAATAGATATCCAAGTAATTGGGCATTTGAAAAAATAATTTCATTAGATTTGTTAAAGAAAAAATTAATGGCATGTTTTTATGTTCATTATCTAAAAATTTTATTCGAGAAGTCGTGAGTCATATTCGTATATTTTTACAATGAACTATTGCGATGTCACTCAATATTAAATCGTAAATGAAAAAAATATATGTCAGATCTAATGCATATTTTACACAATTTTATACTAAAAAGAAACTAATTTTTAATTACTACTTCTACAACGATATTATGATTTAATAGGTAATGACAGAAATGGAGGATAACAGCGTCCAGACATCTCTCGCTTACCCGTCGATCAATAGCGGTAAGGATGGTTCGGCTGACTTTCCGCTGCACGAGACGGTCGTAAACGAGAAGCCCGTTTATGTGGTCTACCCGAACTACACGCTACCGGATTTATCCTTCCTGAACTCGGAGACGCGCTTCGACAAGGTCGCGCTGAAGCCTCAAGTATTTGGAAAGCGATCGACCAAGTCGGGTCGGCCTTTCTCTTGCAACGATATTGACGCCCTGAAGCAGCGCGGCTTCTCGCACGTAAAGGATTGGGAGTCGTTGACGTTCCTCTTGCCCTCCGAGTATCGTAAATTCTTGCACGACGTGCCCGAGGTATCCAAGCACGTGAAATTGTTCGGCGAGGAAACGAGGAAACCGCTGTTCTGCCTGTCACCCCCGATGAAGTATAGGAAACGCACGCTCAGTGACATGATACCCAATACCGTGATCTCGTCGAGCAGCAGCACGGCAACGCAACCATCGTCTGGGTATAGAGGTTCCTCCACCATACTCAGTGATTCGTCTTCAAATCAACAGAATTCCGGAAATGCTGCTATGGTAAATTGAGAATTTTCTTTATAAGTGAAGTTTATATCTAAAAAGCTGAAAATCAGTTTCATAAATTTTTAACGTAAATGTTTCTTTTCGTAGGGTAACAATCCATTGTATTTATACCGCTACGATAGCGTATCATCAGAAGCCTCGCTACTGGGCCAAGAAAAGATCTCCGGTCGCCAAGCCCCTACACCACACCGTGGCTCTGGTGCTCCAACTTTGCCGAAACGTTCGATTTCATTGCCTCAGGGCACGGATGCAGCTGGTGCACCACCGCGACCTCCTCTGCCACGCAGTATTCTACGCAAGAACCGCGCAGCAGCGGCAGCGGCTGCTGCCGGCAAACGGTGCAGTATGTTCGAAATGGGCAGGGTGAGCGAGGTCGATGCTGGCGGTAGATACGGCATGAGCCAGGACAACAAGCGCATGTCGCTGCAGGAGCCGTATTTCATGAACAACGATCTGCAGCTGCTCAGACAGGCGGGCATCATCGACTCGGAGAAGGATATCGACGAGGCCGAGGAAGGCCAACGATTTGGTACGTTCAGTCTATTTTTAGATGTCAAAGGGTACAGCGTTCGACCTTGATTCGGTCGACTGTAGGTGATGTTTCTTTTCAATTTAAAGTTGAATGGTCAGATCATTGATTTTTGGGAGACGGTTCTGTGGCTGACATATCTTTTTGTCGCGGCACAGATTATTGTTCCTTTTGTCAAGCCACAAGAGTATTCCGACATATTTTTAGAATCTTCGAATGCACGTGTAAAGATGCGCATGACTTTTACAAAACGATTTTACAAAAACATTTTAGAATTTTAATAAGATAAGCGTCACAAACCAGAAATATGAACTAAATAGTTAAATAATCAGTAAGAAAATATTATTAAATTAAAATTAATCAAATTATGTGTTTTAAATATTTCAGAGAGATTAAAAGCTATGGATAATGATGATTTGGAAAGCAGTGGTGAAGATGTCAAACAATTGGAAGAATTTTTGAGACGCAGTGGCTTTTCATCTCATAGCAGCGATGGAGATACAGGCAGTGAACACGACTCAGACATAAAACTACGCTCGTGTGTGAGGAGGTTCCTCGCTCTTAAAATGAATCAAGACATGGCCAAGATGATCGACATGGCTGATTCGCAAAAGAAGACCGTTAGTTTTGCTGTTAATGGAAAGCAACGCTACCTTGATGAAAAGGTAATTTATACATTTTCAATAAATATTTTTAATTGCATTCTTCAATTATTAATTGCATTTTCAATTTTACCCTGCACAGACCAATTTGATGGATGATAAAGAGCGTTTGAACGTAAGTGAATCTGCAGACACAAACATGGAACTGAGGCCTCTAGATTTAGAAGATAAGAAAAGTAATTGCCATTTTATTTAAGATACATGCGTTTTATTTTATTCTAGATAATTTTTTAATAATTGCATTTTTATTAATTCCAGAAATGATTTGGTCTGTAAATAAAGCGGTAGATGCTCTTTTGAAGTTCTGGCATAGCGAGCCAGTGCGCAGCCGCCAGGGGTACAACGACAAGAACGAGTGTTCGCAGCTCTGCTTAAGCCTTCTATGCCCGGCGCTTTACACCGTCATGTCTGATGGATTGAAACCACACTTGAGTTCCACATTCGGCCCGATTGCCAACAGTGTCTGGCAAGTAGTAGAGGCATCATCGCAACAGGGACCGTTGACCAAGACTCTTAACGACCTGGTACAGAAGATCAATGGCGAGGATTTCATTACCGAGGGCATGCTCAAGTTTCACGCCTTTGTCTTTGGTTTACTCAAGTGAGTTAATAGATTAATAATAGAGAGATAATAGATGCAGAACAAATATTTTTAAATTTAAAACTTAAAAACTGTGCTTATTTAGAGTTACTGAAAGCAGTAAAAATACTGATTTAAAGTGCACTTATTCGTGGACGTTGTTAAAGCGTACAAAGAGCATCCCGAAATAAGGGCACAGCTCTATATTTTTAGATCACTTCTATAGCTCTGATCTATCGACATTGCAAATCAACTGATTAATTATTAACCGAGTGCTACCTATCTTTTCAGCTTACGCGCTCTCGATGCTTGGTTTGCGTACCTCTGCACTCGTGAATCGATTCTCCGCAAGCACTACAGCAACAACAGTCTTTTCGTTGCGGCCTTGGGCTGCGCTAACAGCCGTGAGGTCGTTGACGCCTTCCTCAACATCCTCCAGCCTCTAGCCTTCTGCCCGTTCCAGTTGGATCTTCTTTATCAGTATAGACAGCTGCATAACAGTTTCGGTCAAGGCAATACGATCAACCTCGAAACTAAGAAACAGCCAGCGACCAGGCCCAGATCGTGCGTCTACGATACGAGACAGTATGACAACGGAGAGAAAAGAGCAGAGGAGGAAATCAAGAAGAGGTGGAGCCATACACCTCTCAGTGCAAAATTCCATGTTTTTGACAGATTAGACGACTCTGAAGATTATACCGACAGTTTGGAGCACTCACCATTAAACAGGGCTAGCCCTAAGAGGACCATTCCGATGAAGCAACAATCCAAATTACTCGACACTAGGGGTAAGTAAATAATGCTTTATATAAAAAATAAAGCAAATGATCAAATTGTTAAACTGATTCCGAAAATATAATTAATAAATTAAACATTTTGATATTTAAAATTGTATTACAAAAAATTAAATTTAATACAAAATATCTGCTTTTTGATAGATCAAAAATCGCGAAAAGAGGAGGAAGCGAGCGTGGACACGACGACTGGTGAGAACAAATTCCGTAAGCTTCAGGAGAAGTGGGAGAACCTCGGCTCGCGCGAAACGAGCCCGAAGGAGCAGTATCCGCCGAGCATGCCCGCCGCGACCACTCCATCCCCATCCTCTCCTACCCGTACTTCCTTGGGCAAGTCCAAGATCCCACGCCTCCTCACTTCGCCCGTCAAGTCCACTCCCTCCAATCTTCCCATTCCCGTTAAGTCCGCCAAATCCCCGTCCTGCATTCCTTCCTTAAAGAAGCCCGGAGTCGCGGCGAAGCCCAGCCAGCAACCAGCCAAGAAGCTCCCCGAGTCGAGGAACTGCAAGGACTCCCCGAGGCGAACGAGCCGACTTGACCAGGAGAACATCGGCACGCCTAGGCCGCACCTCACCAGACCGAGCTCGCTTCCCTACAAAACATACGGAGCAAGTGCCAAGGAGAAGAATACCGTGTCGCCCCACAGGAGGGCCGCGTCGACCTCCTTACCCAGGCCTCACTCCATTGCTGGGCCCCCCAGAAATTTACCGCCTAAGCAGACTCCAAAGTAGGGATATATTCTATTAAATAATTACATTTAATACTTTATTTACAATCCTATACATCTATATTGCTGTGTTTATTAAAAATACTGTTTGAAGAATACATGAATAATAATTACATTATTTACAGAGTTGTGCGTACTATGACGAGTAAGCCGCAATCCGAGGACGGTCATTTGTCGTTCAGCGAGGGCGAGAAGCTGAAGGTGATCCTCGAAGTAGACTCCAAGTGGTTACTATGCGCGAGAGGCGAGCGCAAGGGGCTGGTGCCGCGCAACTGCGTCAGACCCGTTCAGACTTAGCAGCAGAGTAGCGTCGTCCCGAGGGTCGGCAGGCTGAGCGTCGCCGAGCCGCCAAGGTGGATCGGCAACCCAGCGTGTACATATTACTGAACAATACGCGAACGGACAGTGACGGTTAAAGCTGATGTATTTTAACGCGGACGGGGCGCGAGCGCGGATACGCTGAAGATTATTATTATTAATATTATTATTATTATTATGATTATTATTATTATTATTATTATTAATATTATTAACAATGCTGAATGAAAGCGCGAGAGGTTGATTGATTGAAATGTTGATTAGTGATGATGCTTCGTTTATATGTTGAAAAAAAGGAGTTTTAAGGGAGAGAGTCGAGTCAGCAGTTTAATAATTATACGATTTCGATGTTATTATCACTGATATAAGAGTATATTATAAGGTATTAAGGCGCTAGTGGAGAAGGCGTTGAAGGCGAAAAAAAAGGAGAATAGTCGCTAGTCACTTATAGGCTTTCGAACCAGAATGTATTTAATTATAAACGAGCATACAGCTATTTATAACCATGATGTACATATATACAGCAAGAAACGATAGATTAATTGATTATTGATTAATTGAGACGAATGATAAAAAATGTCGAGTAATAACTTATATAATATATTATATATTATGTATAAATGTAACTGTGATGATAGCTTGTAGACGAGTAAGTTTCCGGCGGAAATATTGAGAGAAGGATCTAACCCCGAATCCTTTTTTCGAATTCCTCTACCGTTGCGCGCGGAATAGGGGGTTCGATTATTTTTTTTTTTTTTTCGTAGGAGTATTTTATCCCCGATGGATATTTTACTCTTCAAGTTTATTTGTAATTTGATTTTCTTTTGTTATGCTCCTTATTATTCGGCGCACAACTGAACAACGCTTTAACGTTCTTTTTTTTTACGTGATTTTTTTCGGACATGAGAGTTTTTATTCCAATTATAATGAAATAACAGTAATAATAAAAGAAATGATAATGATGTGAAAACTGCAGTGGCGCGTAAGGATACCAACTCGATTAGTAGGCGCCTCGTGTTTTTTACTCGCTTTGTGTATTCCTCGGCATGTGACAAAAGTAAGGAGTAAGCAAAATAATACGCTAATAAAATTTATCTCAACTATTACACATTGTGACTTTTCATTGATGTACCTTTATTTATCCTTCTTGTCAATTTACAGTTTTAATTTTTTGTTAATCTTTTTATTATTAGTTATTTTATTATTTGTAATTATTATTTTCAAGGATTTTTTCCATTTACAAATGAACAAATATAGTGCGTCAGAGATTACATTGCAGGAAAAAAAGAACAAAACTTAATTTGAATTCCGTTATTTTTTTGTAGGGGAGAGCGGGGCATAGCGGGCCGTTGGGCAATGTGAACCTTCGGGGCATAGTGGGCCACCCCATTAAAT
>UXGC01001039.1:0-38242 GCA_900480045.1 Eurytoma adleriae
CTCTTATCGACCCCCCTCCCCCCCCCGCCCCCGCCGCTTTAATGCGGGCTTTCACGCGAACTCCTGTGTGCAGCAAAGTAATTACAGTAATCGAAGCGCGCGCTCGCCCTGCAGCCGCGCGGACATCTGCCCCATTTCGAGACAATAAGAGAAAGTGATGCGAGAAAGTATATATTGCGAGCGCGAAACTATATCGCGCGCGGAAAATTAAACGAGCGGTGACGTAATTAATGGCCGAGGAGTCACACTGACGCTGGTTTAACGATGATTCGTGAGGTTCTTTTCTGCTCTAGAGTAAAATCCAAGAGTCCAATAGAGTCAAATTGTGATACGGAGATTTGGTTGAAACTATGACTCTCCATCGACTAAAGTTAAGTAGAGTGATTTTTTCACTCAAAATGAGAGTGAAAGGTAGGTAGATCTTCGCTGTTGATAGAGTCACTCTAGAGTAGAGTGATTTTCACTCTAAGAGTGCAATTAAAACACTGTTCACATAGAGTGATCATTTCACTCTACTAAGAGTTAAATTTGAGTCTTTCATCGATCAATTAACTTTAGAATATAAGAGTTCAATTTCACTCCAGCCGATTTAGCGAGTACATTTTTCATAAAATCGAGAAAATAAGCAAAAAATAAAGTATTTGCTTTAAAATAAATCTTCTCTATAGTAAAGTTATTTTTTTAAATTTTGTAATAAAACATATTTCAAATTTTCTGAAGGAATCGATTGATATAAAAAACTCAATTTCGACTTACGTATATTTCTGCCTGGAAAAGCAGAGTACACTCGGATGTTGTTGCTGCTCGACGTACGGGCTCTCCAACAAAGTGCCTATCGAAAATATCAACAGAGGAGAGGGAAAATATTTGTAAAACTAATGACAAACGCGGCCCGCGGAGAAAAAAGGGGTACAGTATGCACAAGAGACGGAGCGAGCGCGTATTATTGTTGCTGCGCGGAGCTTAGCCCCGCAGTCATAGTCGAAAAACAAACTGGCGAGGCGGGGGTGCTCCGGGGGATTTGCAAATTGGATTATACGAGGCAACCCGGGAGTTGGATTATGCGGAGAAAAACTTGACTCCCCGGTGCCACGGACGAGAGAAAGAGAGAGAGGGGCGTGTACCTGGGCTTTTTCCGCGTCGAAAAAGCCGGATCGGGGTTCGGGTTACTTGTCAACCTGCCGCCGGCGTAATCCAGAGCTTAGGCGATTTCGCCGGCCCTGTCAAAACTTGCCACCAGGTCCGGAGCGCTTGGCGATGCTGCCCGAACGAGGAGACAGCTACACGGCCGCTTACACGCGCTGGCTTCGGCCAATGGAGATATATGCAGATGACTGTACTCCCCTACCTGTATACCTATCGGCTGGGTTAATCGGAGCCGCTCATCTCGGCTCCCGCTGCGAAGGACGACGTGCTGGCAGCATTAGACGAATGATTAGCCTGATTAACATTCAAAATAGTCGGTGTTCCCTCAATTAAAGCAATCGGTTTTATTAAATTCTACGGGTGTACGCGCCGACTGCGTTACGCCATTGAGTTTATCTGATTTAACCGAGCGAGCGTCGATGTTTCTGCCGCAGTTTTATTGCTTATCTGGACGGCTACCGTGAAATCCGCAGGTGTGGACGGATTTGTTTAATGCTCGGTGCATTAATGATTGTATTTATTAAGATGCAGATACTGAAACTATATATTTCATATTTTTCCAGGTCGGTTATGAAATGCACTTTAGTACCCTGGTAGAAAATTCATCATAAATTCGCCAAATATGTTACATTCCTTTTAAATTAACCAGTTCTGGTCAATTGTTGATCAATTTTTTTCCAGAAAATTATAAAAATAATTATAAAAATTTGTAGTTGCATTTAAGTATTTTAAAATTTGAATAAGTTACTTTAAAAATTGACTCAATGAAACAAATATAGGTATATAAAGAAACTATAATATAAATTATGTAATATTTTTAAATCAAATGAGTATTATAAAATTTAGCATAAATATATAGCAAAAATACTTGTAATATGTTTGATAATTTTTGCTAGATATATGCTAAATTTTACAATACAATTTTTTATCATATAAGACACCATATTATTATTTATTATTTTCTACTTCCAATATTGAAAAACTATCATTATTACTTTTCCAATAAAAAAAATTGTTTAAATACATTTCCCCCACTTCGTATCAATCGTGTCCCCAATCCATCACTCTTTCGATCCAAATTTAATGCAACTCACATCTCGCCCTTGGCTTTTGAAAAAAGCGCGCGGGGCGAAATTTAAAAAAGAGAAAAAAATCCCATCGACGCCCCGCGTGAAAAATGATAGTCGGGGCGCGTGCGAATCCGACGGCTCGCAGGAAATGTCCGCGTCGGCGTATAGCGCTTGCTCGCGCGTCCCGTTTCCGCGTTGTATCTGCGCGGCGATTGAGACGCGATAGGCTGCTCCGACGTGCGGCGGCACAAAGGACGCCCCTCGCGCCGTCATATCTCGCACTTAGCGCGCGCGCGGGGGCAATTCCCCGCGCGGCCGACCCTTACTCCTAATTTCCTGTCCTGAATTTCGAACGAGCCGAATATTCGCACCCTCGAGGCTCGCCCGCGCCGCACCTCCTCCGCGCGCGGATCCCCATCGTCATTTATCGCCCTTATCGGCGGTCCTTTCTTTTCGCTTCCGTGGACGGGCGACGCGCCCCGATTTTCCGCTCCCTCGGTCAGAACGACCGCGCGCGCGCCGAGCCCGGCTATATCATTTTACACTTGCGTTCGTGATGTTTGTATGTAATGAAGTGCGATTTTCAAGGTTCTTTAAAAAAAGATTTTTTTATTTACACGTAAAAATAAGGGATTTTGGATAGAAATGTTTAAATTAAAATTTATTATATGTTTTTGGGATAATTTTATTAAGAATTGTTACAGTGATTTGTATAAGACACCAAGATTCTTCAATTTTGCGATGAGTAATCTAAAAATAAAATTAAGAATACTTGAAAAATTTTGGAAACCTGTATACGTATTTTTTTTTAAAGATACTTATATAAATTGTTCATACATTTTGTGTTAAATGACACAACAGCTTCGATTACAATAATAAAAATTAGATTGAAATCAATAATTGTTTTTCAATAATCCAGTAAATAATAAGTTTTTTCCAAGTACAAATCCTTAATTAATTAACTACGTATTACATACTATATATAACGCGTTACTTAACATACATTTAACTATTCTTAAAAATTAAACATTCCCCTAAACGGAAAATATAAATTATGGATCGATTTCCTACGTATTGTAATAAAGATATGATATATGTTCATCTATATTTTTTTGTCTAGGCATGACACTGGTAGTATATAGACTTCGTCTGTGCACTGTCAAGCTGCCATTATGTGATTGCTATGAATTTGCTATTAATGATAAATAAACACAATGGGGAGGTCGTCGCGGCGCATTAATCGCATATAGCTGCTTATATGGTCGCGGCTCGTTATAGGGAGAAAAGAAAAGCGGGTATGGGTATCTATGCCGGCGCAAGGGTCGCACTCGCTTACTCTCTCTTTCGGCTGCGCGCGCAGCTTGTGTCGTGATTCTTTACGAGCGACACCCCGGGAACAATGAGCTTTACAATTTCGACTTATTCGAGAATTTGACACACGCCGGCTTGAATGCTGCGGGTCGGCCTTTGACGACGAAAATTCCTCTTCAGATCACTTGAAAAGATAAGTGTTTTCTGGCGAAGTAAACAATTGTTATTTATCGCGGCCTTTTGTCGATTCTTACGAATTTTTAGGACTAATTCCGTAACGAATTTTTCACCACAGCTTTCCTTACCTACTCTCTAATGCCGTTATTGTTGTCTCCTTAAGATTTTTTCGAAGAGATAGCAATGAATTATCGTCTTGCCACACACGTACTATTTTGCACGGAATTTAATTAACAAAATAGAATGCGAAAAATGTTTAGTAAAATTTGCAATAATTATAGTAACCGAGGGACACATTCGACCTCAAAATAAAATAAAAAACACTGAAGATAATAATATTCAATGACGACAAAACATATAAACAATCAATTTTTACACGTGGCACACTTCGCAATATACATAAAGAATAACCCCTCTCCCTCTCCCCAAAAAGCAAACATCGTTATTCCCACGAAACTGTTATTTTGTTGCAAGATCCACGTCACCTATAAAAAAAAAGTCCTCCCCCAAAACGACGCGGCTCGCAGCGGCGTCCGTGACGGGCGTACGCAGCCGAGGAGTACGCCGCGGATTAGCGGCGATCGCGCCAAATCCGAATTCCCACAAGGCGCGCGCGCTCGCTTGCGACCCGCCCCGCAGTTTAGGGAAATAATGCCGGTCGTTAGGGCCGGACAAAGGCGCGCTAAAGACGAGCAGGTGATTCGCCGGGCCGCCGGTAGGCGTCGGCGACTTATCTCCCTCGGCGCGTTTTTCAGATTACCCCAGGGGGGGTGCGGTGCCGCCTCTCCCCCCCATTGTTTGGCCCGCTGCCCCCGGGAAAATTGGCCGATCCTAAAATATCAAACACGAGTGGGCCGACGGGATTACGGGAGCCGACGGCGGTGCGGCCGCCGCGACGGGGTTGCCGCCGGGAGGGAAGAAGTCGACGGATTTCGGACGAGTGTTTGCCGGGATCTCGCGCGTGGATACTTGACTCTTTTTAACGGGATAAACAAACTTTCCGACTCCGAGCCCGTAATCGCGTTTCAATTACGCCGAAAGTTTGGGGAGGTGGGAATATATTATTTTTTCTTTTATTTCTTGGGTTTAGTACTTTGTGAAGACAATAAATTATTTAAGGGATACTTTTGACAAATAATTTTTTTTAAATATGTGTTTATTAAATTGTTTTTTTTATTTACAGGAAGTAATCTTGTATTTATTTTTACGATAGTATTTTGCAGTAAAAAGTAGAAAAGCAATTATATCAGTAGCAGACAAATTTTATTATTTATACCTGCAACAAATATAATTATGAAGTATTTTAATCAGGTTAGTCCGTTAATTAATTTCACATGCAGTATACAATAATATTTACTACCATATTATGTATTTGTTTCTATTATATCCTTGCATTTGCAAACTACAGATTTGATGTTACGATAAAAATTTTATTTTATCGTAATTGTTATTAAATATGAAAAAATGTATGTTCCCATTGAGTAAAAAAAGAGCCCCTAAATTTTCAGTAACTCACTTGTGTCTAAATTTAAGTAAACGTCATTCAAATCAAGCATTTTTTAGTTTTTTATGTTGGAGAATTTTTATTTAATGTAGCCAAATAAATCAAAAAAATATTTCATGGTATGTGTGCACTCAATATAAGTTTTATTTAAATGATGATTGTCTTTGTGAATCAATTTTTGTTGTATTACTCCAAGTATTTTATTATCAATTCTAGTTAATTTGTTTAATTCGTTTCATAAAGACAATCGTCTTTTAATTTCATTAACAAAATTATTTTATAAAAATAAGTAATATAAACCGTATACGATATCTTACAATTTTATAGCATATCATTATAAAAGAATGATTTATGACGGTTAAACGTATAGCATATTCGCCTAAAGCCACAAGAAAAAATTTCAAATTTCATAGAAAAATCATTAATAACCCAAAATTGCATTTGATCGCTCAATCTTATAAAACTCCCCTTCAAAGTGCCGCGCCGCGTCAGTCAAACTCTAAACTCTCACCTCAAAGATATTTGCTCCTCACAAATGATCCCCGTGTACAATCGGGCTCCACCCACCCGCCGACTCGTAACGAGCTAATGCGCGTAAGAAAAAAATCTCTCCCTTTCCGCGTGACATCTATATTTAAAATTTACGACGCGCGCGGCGATACGGCGCTCACCTCAGAAAAGCTGCGCGCGCGCGCGCGCGGGAGAAAAAAAAATTCCGAAAATAGCGCGCATCACGGTAGCTTTGATCTCGCTCGTCACTCTCGGCGAGCCGCGTGAAAAAGCGCGAGACTAATGGAGTCAAGGAGTCACTTCTGAGGCTATTAGCCCGGATCTCTCGATTTTTCACGAGCCGCGCGTACACACACCGCCGGGCGTCAATGGCGACGCGTACACGTACACAGTCGCGGGGGACGCGACTTTTCCCAGGCGGACCTTTTTTAAAGAGGCGTAGGCGAGCGAGCCAGGGGATCATCGATTCCGGGTAAAAGCGCAAGTCCGGCGTTAAGAGTCAATCGATTAGCGTCAGCTTATTAGGCGCGAAGAATGAGCGGCGAGCGTCGCCCGGGGGCTAATTCAACGTTAAATACACTCTAAATCTCTGTCAGCGCTTTATAACGCGCGGCCCGCGACTCTCCTCGCGCGCACAAAGCACGGCCTGCGAGAGTCCTTTTGCGGGGATCTCTCGAGTAGGGGAGCCACTCGAGCGTGAAACGCCCAGCTAAACGGCGCGAGCTCGCCCAAATACGACCGTATATACCCTCCCTCTTTCCCCTACCCCCTCGAGTGTCTTACGTGTGTACGCGCGCGCACACGTACGCGAGGATGGTGTGCGGGTACGTGCGCCGCGTATAAAAAAAAAAGGGAGGAGAGGAGAGAGCATAATGGAGGCCGCGGCTAGATAGGTGTACATAATGAGGTTAACGCCGCGCGCACGAGTCCCGGCGCATCTGCCCCATTATGCGCGCGCTCCGCTGCCCCGGGACCATTAATCCTCGCTAAACGACAGCCATTTTGTACCTAAACTGGATTGCCAACTCACTAACTGCCGGAGGGGGAGACGCGCGAGAGACGCCGCTTTAATAGACTCGCGAGAGAGAGAGAGAGAGGGTACTTACGCGCGCACCCCGCGAGGCGCTCCGCTTTTTTTTCCCCGCGCCCGCGGGAGAGAGCTTTCGCACGCTCGCGCGGCGGAGGCCGAAAAAAAAAAGCGGAGTTACGACTGTGTACAAACTGTTTGCGAGACTCGCGAATGCGCGGGATACAAATACAATAATTGGTAGCGCCGCGCGGCTTTTGCATGACAATGGCGCGAGAGCGCGCACGAGTGATCTACTGCGAGAAGCGGGACCGAGAATTTCGTGATTTAACCGGGAGTGTGTACGCCGGAGTTGCGTGGATTTTGCGAGGGATTCTTGGGAGGTCTTTCTTTTTTGGTTTGGATATTTATCGCGGTTTTTTTCGAGGGAGTAAATATTTTTATTGTTGGGCACCTTCGCGTGAGACTGCAGCGAAGGGAAATCATGTTGAATTGGGTGTGTACCTTCAAGGCTGGGTATATAAAAAAAATATTAACGATAACGAAAATATACTGTCTGTAGAAACAGATGGCCATTTTTTGGGGGAAATTTTTGAAACGCTTTTTCGTCGATTCGAAAAAGAATTTCAATAATGCTTAAAAAAAGGGCGATTTTTACCTGGGTATCAATGTATATAACTAAAATATCGATGTTATAATTTAAATATGTGTAAATCTGATTTACCTAGGCAACATTTTTTCTGATAAAAATTACTGTGCAGTTAGTAATTTTCGGGTTTAAGTAATCAGTTTGGTAAAAAGTATCATTAGTATAAACAAATTTTGAGAAAAATCATAATTGTTTCAACGTTTGTAATAATTTTTTCCAAATTGTAAATATACTTACAAAAGGTCATTTGATGCCAAGACAACTAACCAAATAGTTAATTTTCATATAAAAATAAAGTACACACATAAAAACTAAATAATTAAAAAAATTTCTGTAAAGTAAAATTTTAAAATTACCAAAAAATTATTTCCATAATTATAAAGAAACAAAATACAATTTTTATTTGCTAAGAATGAAATAGGAATAATGTATGAAATACAACTTTAGATATGTTTTTCGCTAATTGAAAATTAGGTACAATTTCGATTTTTCAATGACAAACATTGTAACAGTAGAAAATATCTTTTATTCGTCTTAAAAAACCTTTTGTACCTTATAAATCTAATTTAATTATATTATATGTACTTATATCTATTCTATTCGAAATTTTATTAACTATATGTATAAGGACCAAATAGTACCCAGTTTTAAAATATTCTATAATTCACGATTTTCTAGACAGGAATATAATTTTTAAACAAAATCTATCGTCAAAACAAACTGTTTAATAAATATTTTTAGGTAATTTTTCACTTTTTTTTCAAACTAAATAAAATAAGTTCTAATTGATTAATCGCATTGAAAATAATACTCAGAAAACCTGCACACCTGTAGTCTCAAGCTTCCGTTCCACCCCCCGCAAAAGACAATACTCATTACACGAATCCAATAATGCGGTGTGAAATCGCACAAGTAAAATACATTACTCAACACAAAGACGGCATAAGCGATTTCGGGGTAAAGGAGCTTACACCCGCACCGGCGTATAATCGCTGTTTACCCAGGGCGCGGGGGGGCTCCCCCCCGAGAGTCGAGAAGTCGACGACGCGCGCGGCGGGGGCGGGGCCGCGAGAAAATCCGCCGGCCGATTTCCTAACGAGATCCCGCGGCTAAGCGGCCCCGGCTTAAGGTGTCGATAATCCGCGATCCTCGTCCCGTGGAAAACGAGGCCCGGCCCCCGCGAGCGTACCTGTCGCCGATCGGATTATACCAGACGGACGGCCGAAAAATGGCGCTCGGATGCGACGTTTTTCTTCTTTTTGGCGCTCGCGCGAGCCTCGCGTGCCCGACGCTAATTTCGCGCGCCGCCGACGGCCGGCGGGAGGAATCAATTTCTTCGGGGGGCCCCTTTCAGCTGTCCGGCGCGCCGGACGTTAACGAAGAAATGTTTTTTCCGCGGTGTCCCGGCGATGCATAAATTCCGCCGGGATTTACGCGCAAAGCGCCACTAATACGCGAGAGCGAGCGTTTTTATTGGGCCCCGGGGCATAAGTCAGGAGCCGCGGCGATAAAGTGCGCTGGGATTGTAGCTTCGTAGTGATTTCGGATAATTAAAGTGTTTTTAGTTTTTGTTCCTTTCCGCCGCGGTTGTAGCTCGATGTTTATTTCGCTATTTTCTTGAGGCGGGATTTCTATGGGCAGGGAAACGTTTTAGTTGGAATTTCGTGACTGCGAAAGTACAAATGTACATACAATAGAGCATCGTCGATTTACATTTCAAAGTTTCGATCTAAATTTCGCCATTTGGTTTTATAGTTTGCTTTAAAAAACATCTCATGAGCCTGAAGCTCAGTTGTACAATGGGAAGAGTAATTTAATTCATTTAATGCAATGTTTAACTTTAACTGTACACGCAGAGATTTTTCTAGTGAATTTTTATTCTGGTTTTAGGTTGTAAGTTTATTCATGGATGGTAATATTGAACAGCTGAATTTTATACAAAATTTAATCACGTTAAAATAAATTAATTTAAAAAACAAACCTGACTTATTACATCAAATTTGCTAAGATTATTATAATTATTAAAGTTTCAGATCAAGTTTAATTTTGCCCATTCTATTTCCCAAACTGATCATTAAATTGGCAAAAAATATAAAATATTAAAAAATCGTTTCATATTTGGAAGATAATTATAGATGATTTTCAGCAGGATAATGGTCTTTATTAACTGCCAAAATACAATAACATTCCATATATAATAGTAGTGCACTTTTTTTTTTAAATTTATCACTATAATGTATTGTTGTTGAAAAAAATTTACGAAAAAACGAATACTGAATAGCTAAATAAATTGACACTGTTACTACCAGGGAATATTAATGTATATATACTGCACGTATGCAGTATTTAAATTACGCGAATGAATAATTTTAAACAAAATCAAAAACTATATTGACAAAACAAAATTAAACTTTTGGAAAAAATTAGATCAGATTATAATGTTTTCAACAAACCTTAAAAATAAACTAAATATGAAAATTCGGTAATAATACAGTGACAATTGCATTAATGAATCACAGCAAAATTCCAATCATACTTTTGAAGTCATCCGTTTACAAACAATAAGCAAGATATGATTTTGCGGCGTCTGACCCACACTGGCATCTTCCCCTGATTTACCTTATCATTCACTTTGCATATTTGTGCTTACGAGGACAAAATTCCGACAAAGTCTATCATACAAAAAATTGTTACAAAAATAGAAGAGCATCAACATTGTGAATGAAAATCGAAGAGAAAATAAAAAAAGGATTCGCAGCAAGATGCAAGTTCATCGAGCCGCAGCTTTTAAGTGAACAAACTCGCGCGAATCGCCGAAGATAAACAAAGAGTCACACACTCACGGAGCAAAGTAGCTCTCAGAGCGATCGCTCGCGGCCCTCGCCGTCATTGTCCGGCGATTCTCTCGTGAAAAGCATCGCCAAGGTGAAACGAACCCGCTGAATGGCGATCATTATAAATCGAATTCGCTCTGCCCCCCCCCCTCTCCCACCCCCCTCCCGCGTCGGATATTATTAATCCCCCGGCGCTCGGACCGCCGTCCCCCGGGCGCGCTATCAATTCAAGCGGACAACGAGGCCGTCGCCGGGTGCGGCGAGCGAGAGCCCCTCTCTCTCTCCTCTCCCCCCGCAAGAGAGAGAGAGAGGCGCGGGATTGCCAATCAATTCGCGCGCATCGTGCCCGGGAATTAGACAATTAGGAGTCGTCACGTTCGGCTCGGCTCGGCGGCCTCTCCCCTCCCCGCGGGCCCCCCCTCGCGGCCCGCCGCCCCCCGCGCCCGGCGCGCCGCCTCCCATTGGCCCGCGCCGCGCCGAGGGGTGTGCCGCGCTCCCGTCGCCGGCTCCGCGCGCATTGGCGCTCCGCCGCGGCCGCGGGGGCGGCGCCGCCGCGCAGCACGCACGCTCCCGCGGCCTTCCGCCGCGGCGACTCGCCGCGCCGGTAATCAGTGCCGTTTCCGAGCCAGGTCGCGGACCAGGCCGAGCCCGCCAGCCCCGAGCGCGCGCAGTGTGCGCGCAGGCCCGAGTCCGTGTCCGCGCGAGCGAGCGAGAGAGAGAGAGAGAGCGAGCGAGCCAGCCAGCGAGCAGGGCCCCGTGTGCGCGGCGCGTGGATCGATCGGCCGGCGCGGCCGCGCGGCCATGAGCCCCGCCGAGTAGAGCGGCCCGGGCGGCCTCCCGCTGCGGGCGCGATGAGCGAGGCGATGCAGCAGGAGGCCGGGTGCGCGAGGCCCGCCGGGGCCTCGTCGCCGCTGCCGCCGGCCTCCTCCTCGAGCCTCAAGCCGGCGCGCAGCGGCAAGATCAGCTTCAGCGTGGACGCGCTGCTGAGCGGCACGCGGCTACGGGGCCCGTCGCCGCCGCCGGCGCAGCCGGGCCCCGCGTTCGCGCGGCCCCCGCAGCAGCACCTGCTGGTGCCGCGGGACTTCAGCCGCGCGTCGGCCTCGCCGCCGGCGCCGCAGCCGCCGCGGGACTACGACGAGCGGAGCGGCGACTCGGAGCCGGGCTCGCGCAGCCTGGAGGGCGCCGACGAGCAGATGCTGCTGGAGGACGAGCAGGAGGACGCGCGCAGCGAGGACCTCAACGTCATGGACTCGGACGCGGAGTGCGAGGCGCAGGAGCAGGAGGCGGCGGCCGCGGGGGGCAAGGAGAAGTCGAGCCCGCTGGTGCCGCAGCCGATACACCCGGGGGTGCAGAGGCCCGCGGGCCCGGCGGCGTACGTACCGAGCCCGCAGGGTTGGACCTCGCCACCAGGTTTTCCGCACTCGCTGGCCGGATTCGCCTGGCTGCCGCCGCCGCCGCACCCGCACAACCCCCACGGGCACCTCTACAACCCCCACGGTGGGCCCACCAGTCCCAACGGTAAGTGGAAACCTGCGCTTCCTGCCTCGCATTAGTGCCGGTGATCGAGTTAATCGGACGTTTCTATAGAATTGTATTGAATTCAAGCGCTGTAATCTCAAAAAAGGAATTTTAATGCGAATTTTCGGTTCTCGTACTGTAACTAAAGTTGCGTTAGTAAAAACTATTTAATAAATGCACTAAAAGTTAGTGAAATGTGCTCCAATAAATGATGATTAGTAGAGCAGATTTCACTAATTTTTAGTGCATGTCACTACATTTTTAGTGGTGTTTTAGGCAGTAGTGCTCAAGTATAAAATAATCGACTATTTCACACCCGGCCTGATAAGTACTATCAGTGATAAGTCGGTAACTAATTCGAGTAGGTCCACAACATACACTGCAAAATACTTGAATATTCACTTCCTAAACAGTAAAATTAAACTGATCGCTTATTCTGCAGTATACATTCACTTATTCGAATTACTCACCGCCATCATTACTAAAGTATGTTTGGACTGTATATCCGCGCACGGGATGATCCCCACTGTGGGACCAATCGTTTAGAAGCTGCGGAGTTTACGCACAGCTGTCCTCGCACAGGGGAGGTGGGATCTCAGGATGGGGCCGCCGGGATATCGCGTTTCGTCGGTGTTTGTTGACGCTAATACACGCGCGGCGGTGGGGATCCGCGGTGGTGCAGGCTTTCACCTGGCGGCGTACGCACATGGGCATCTCCGCGTCGCGTTCCGGGAACTATACGGCCCGCCGCGCAATTAGCCGCGTTTGTCGAATTTGTAGCGCATTAGCGCATCGGCGGTCGCGGCTTTTCCGCGCGTTTTTTTCGCGAGCCAGAGAGAGGAGAGAGAGAGGCGGCGAGGAGGCCATGTTTGCAGGCCGCGCGGCATCCGCGACACGGACGCGCACCGAGCGACTTATATACCAGTCAGACTCGTTTCGAGGAAGCCCTAACGAGCGGCACTTACGGCACCTGCGGACGCGCCAAAACGACGACATTTTCACCCGACGGCCGAGTAGCGCGCACACACCGCGCGCCGAGCGTGCGCATGCGCCGCTACGCATCGCTGCAGTGCAGCGCATAAACTTATTAGCGAGCCACCGATTGATCCTCTTCTTGCGCTTTGATTGATGCGGCTAATTCCGTCGCTGCCTTGTTCGACGCGCTGGAATGCGCTACCCGCGTATAAATAGATTCCGCCGCGAAACTATAATAAGCGAATTATCGCGTTGCACGCTATAGCCGGAGTCGCTTCTCGCATCAATATCTCATTATAAAGAAGTATCGACTACCGGCGGACTCGGAGTTTTAAAAAAAAAACTGTAGGAGCGCGCGAAACAGTTTAGAAAGGTGATTTATCAATTAGAGACGAAAGCGGGTATTAATCCGGAGCGTCGCCGATATAACGTCGGGCCAATTAGCGCCGGGGCGCGAATTAGATAAGCGCGAGGAGATACGCCCCCGGCCGCGAAATTCCGCGTTATTGACCCGCAAAAAGGCGCGCGGGGGGTGCTTAATTGCGCTTGCGCCTCGGCTCCTCTTTATCATCGATTGCCGGCCGCGTGTGCGTGGGCTTAGGCCCCGACGTCGATATATCACGGCCACTTATCCCTCCGGCTCTTTCCTTATTCATTTTATCCGGCGTTTTATTGCCCCGCCCGATGCCCCCCTGCGACGCCTTATCGCGCCTCGGCTCTCGTAAAGCTATTACGCGTGTCATAACTTCTCGCTCGATCTTTTCTTCTTTCCTGACGCGGGGCGGCTTGATCTCTCTCCGCTGCGCCTTGTGTATACGTATACGCGGTTGCCCCTAAGCGCGGAACAAAGAGCCGTTCGAAATTGACTGTGACCGACGCGCGAGTTTAATTGATTCGCGATAAAGTGGATTGGCCGACGCTGGCTCGTGGGCTGGATTGGTAAATACGCGCTGATTTCGAGTGCTCGCGACAACCTTTTCAGATTAGCTCGCTTATTACTCTTGACTTGCGCTCGTTGATCGAATACCAATGAACTTTTCGGATAAATGTGGAGAACACGGAATTGTGTGTCGAACTATTTTTATCGAAAATGTTGTACACGTGTTTTTTTCGATAAAGTGAAAAAAATGTTGCATTAAAAATTACTCTAAGACAGGGATAAACTTCAAGAATCAAAAAAATTTTATTATAAAGTTTGATATATCTAAAGTGTAATTGAATAAAAATGTTTTAAAATTTATGTATGTACATTAATTTTTCTGATTTTGAAGTTTGTCCAGGCTTTTATTTGCCACATTATTTTCGGTGTTTATAGATTTTTTGTGCACGAATAAGTAATTTTGTATTCTGCAATATAGTTTTATAGTTTTGTTAGTAAAGAAGATACTGATTTTAGCTCTGAAACAACATAAAAAGTGTACTTTTTTTGTAACGATTAAATTAGCATATGAAATACGTAAAACATTTTA
The DNA here is from genome assembly GCA_900480045.1 of Eurytoma adleriae. Taxonomy (NCBI): domain Eukaryota; kingdom Metazoa; phylum Arthropoda; class Insecta; order Hymenoptera; family Eurytomidae; genus Eurytoma; species Eurytoma adleriae. Next base: position 14,191 of record UXGC01001039.1, read on the forward strand.
CAGCATATGTTTTAAAAAATAAACATTGTAATTAGCATTCCAAATTAGAAGGGATGAGTTTAAAAATACTCGTACATCCGACTCTTTTTAAAAACACCTACATCTTAAAATTAACAACAACATAAATATTAGAAGCACCGAGCTACCGGTTTACGTAAAACCGAGCGATAAAGCTTGAAAAATCCATATCCTCCAATTTAACAACCGAAATGAAAGCCGAGTCAGTCGCGTCATCGGGAGGCGCATAAAAGAGCTCGTAAACACCCGCCGCAAACTCGAGTTAATATCCGCCGAAGCTCCCGGCAGCTGCCCTCTTAATCACCACACTCAGGTGCATATAATAATCTCCCGCACTAAACGCACGCGTATAAAATCCCGGGCTCGCGAAGGCGCGACTCTCGAGCCCGCGATACGCGCCAATAAGTAATTGATACGAGATGTTTGCACGTTCCTCACCCCGAGATATATCTCCTTACGGCTCTAACAGTCCCGCTGCGCGTGTGCGTGCAGCCTCTCTCGCGTGTCGTAATTTTCGCCGCGTTTTCTCCGCGCGTCTCCCCGCGCCTCCGATTACGGCGAAGCGCGAGCCGCGATTTCCCATCGGCTCATCGGCATCCTTGCGCAAAACCGGCGTCGCGGCGCGCATTCAAATCGGCCGCGCGCGCAATTAGCGCGCGCCTAATTCAAATGCTGACTAAGTAGCCGCGCGCTTTTTCGCGCGACTGATATAAACCGCCGCGTAATGAGAGGCTCGCGCTTCCGAGAAAGAAATCTCCGGCCATTACGGGATTCTCGACGTATAAAGCCCGAGAAGGGGATCTCGCGCGCGAGCCGCTAACCTGCCCCGCGAGGGGGGGGAGGGGGGACTGCGGGACACGGCTCTGGTGTGGTCGTACACACCGGCCCCGGAGATGATAGAGTCATACATAACGCGGCACATCCATAATGCAATATTCCGAGGGCAAAAAGCGCGCCTTGTTAGTTTGCCCTTAGCGCGAGAAGAGGCCCGCGACCGCCCCGCCGCGGCGAATATTATTAGCGATTTTTGCGCGCAAGCGGGGATCGATCACCTCGCGCTAATAAAGCGCGAGCTTAATGATCCCGCGCTTTTTTGTCTTCGGTGAAAAGTCGCAATTAGACCGACGGTGAGTGTTTTTTTTTCGTAATCGTATGTCTTGGTGTATTTTTTTTTTCTCGAAAAAAGTTATTTTTTTGCCGAGCAGCGTCGGTTTAATTAATTTATAATTAGTTCGACTATCGATTTCTTTGCTCGTCGAGGAGGCGAGTTTTTAATATTCAGATCGTTGCGTACGCGTCAAACGACTTGTTGCTATTAAGCTTGATGAACGAAGCTCGCGAGCGCGGCGTTTAATAAACTTTTTATCGCGGATTTTTTTTTCCTCGCGAGGTGCGAATTTTTGCTCGATTGATAAAGAAAAAAAAACTTTGTTAAGTAATTCGAATTGTAAATCTGAAATCGTACATTGGCCAACTCGCGAGTTAATAAATTCTCGATATACCGCGGCGCGCAAGCATCGGTTAATTAGATTTACATGCACTTAAAAATACTCGGCGTCTATTTTTAAAACGGCCGCCGCCGTAAAGTCGCTCTCCCGCGGCACTGCGGATAAATTAATCTCAATAAAAATTAAATATTATCTCCGCGGTCATCGATATTCCGTAAAAATTTAGATTTCGATATAAAAACGTCGCCGGCGTATCTCGGCGCAATTATAATTTCATGCTCGTTCATATCTCGACGACTTTAATGACGTAAAACTTTGTAATAGTTATTGCGCTGTTAAACTTGAATCGCCCGCTTTTTTTCGACGTTACCCAACGCAACCGAATCACTAAAGATAAAATGTAATAATATTTTATAGGTGTTCTCGCGAGCTCATTTAGCCCTGCAACACTTGTTCCCGCGGCCGAAGTAACAAAAAAAAAAAAAAAGAGGGAGGGGGATAAACGAAAGAAAAATCCACCGTTTAATTGGTATACGCGATAAATTATTTAAAAAATCGGCCGCTCGTCCTTATACACCGGACGGCGTAACGATTATGGCCGGCAAAAAAAAGGCGCACAAAGGAAAAGGAAGGATACGGCGGCTCATTAATTTGTTAATTACTTTGTTTCTCCGGTGGCGCGTCCCTTCTCCTCCTTTTTCTCTGCCCCGCGCGAGACAATTCACTCCCGCTCGATTTGACTCTGTCAATTAACAATTGATTCATACCCGATCGAGACGTCACGTCGCCGCTTATTAATCGGCCGCGGCGGGTGGACGCCGCCGAAAGAAACGCGCGCCGGCCAATTTAATTTTGCGTAATGAGGCGCGCATGCGCACCGGGATTAGACGGATAATTAGTATCTCGCGTATAGGAGCTGCGCGGGGAGAGGCTAAATTGTGCAAGTATAAGGAGCGACTTGTTTTTTTTTTTCGCTCGCGAGCCAGCCGTTGTTAATTAGGCGGCCGCGGCTATCGCCCGTAAATTGTAATTATTTCATTTCGCTCGACGTGATCGGGCCGATTTGTCAGACTTTTCCTGCCGCCCCGGGCACGGCCGTCTAATTGCCCCGGCGATAGTTTCGTCAAACGCGAATTACACATTTTTTTTTCAACTATCCCGCGGGATCGAGTGCATAGCGCAGTGTGGCTGCTTTTTTTTGGTGTTTTTAGGAATTTCCTATTTCTCGCGCTCGTCGATGCGGAAATCGTAACTGCACAGTCCGCGCGCGACGGTCGTATTTAACGCGCATTCCCGGGGAGGCCGCGTCGATGCCAAGGCAAACAATTTTGCCGAACGCCAATTATTTTTCATCACTTCGCGCGCGCGCGCGCGCGGCTTAACGAGCGAGCCGCCTAAATCGGTCGTCTTTATTTTCGTAATTAAACGCGCGAGGCGTTAAGAAGAGATAAATCGTCGCCGGCGACGGCTCTTTCAATTTCATGGTACTTAGGAGGCGCGTATCTCGGGTGGGAAGCCGATATCCCCCTCTTATCGCGCCAGGTTGTCTCTCCCTCCTCTACGCAGTTTACGGGAAACTTAAGATTTTTTTTTTTCGATGAGAGAGCGATTCGTGCCGTCAACCGCCGGGCCCGATAAGTCATTCGGTGCCGCGGGCACGTGTACGCGCCTCTCCTCGTTTTTTTTTTCGTCGGGGATCATTGCGCAACGGCGTCGACCGATACGCGAGGCGTAAAAAGTTTCATTGGACGATAAGCCGCGCGCGGAGGCCGATTAGGGCCTCGACCGATTAGGGTGCGCCGAGGATATTTCGTGTTGAATAATGAGGCAACGATGAGGCGCGATAAGGGGGCCATTAAAAAATTACCCGAACTTTTTGTCCGTTTTCGATCTTCGAGGAAAAATGTATACCGTAGGTTGGGCACCGAATTATACGCTCCGCGGTCGAACGGGTTGTCAGTGTCGCTTTTAATTTACTCGGAAAGTTATGGGTTGTGTGCATAGCGCTCGGTGGAGCTGAAAATCGTCTAATTAAAAGGGAGAGGAGGGATTTGATTTTTTGTTTACCAAGAATTCGATTTGACTGTTGCAGGTGACCTGAGGCTGCCGGGACCCGGGCCTGGACCGGTGAGGTGTACGCTGAGGAAGCACAAGCCAAATCGGAAGCCACGCACGCCATTCACCACGCAGCAGCTGCTCTCGCTCGAGAAGAAGTTTCGCGAAAAGCAATATCTGACCATCGCTGAGAGGGCCGAGTTCTCGTCTTCCCTTCATCTCACGGAAACGCAGGTGTGGTATTTTTTTTTTTTTTTTGGTTTTGATCGATTGACCCTGTTGCACTACTTACTCGTGTCAGAATATTACCAAATAATGTGAGATGCTATATAATACAAAATACAAACAATAATATTGAAAATACAATTTTTTGGCGTATATTGTGCTTTGTGAGAATTGTTTAATACACAAATTTCAGAATAATTAGGTAATTTACAAACTTTACAAATTACGAGTTAAATAATTAGTTGTGTAAGAGATATAGATTATCGCTTCATATTCCAGAATGTAAGAAAACATATTACAGAAAAAAGAACAGGAAAAGAGAGATGATTACCCAATTCTTATCACAAACGATCATAAGACTTACTTTTTTTCACTATATTTTTCAATAATTTGATTATTCAGAATATTTATTCTATTCGTACATTCTGCGCGTTATAATTGTCAATGATAAAATGTAGGGGAGTAAACTATTTATACATAACTTAAAACGCCAAAATACACAGGAAATTTTCTTTCAACAACTTTTAGTTAATGAGCAAGTCTTGCATATTTTGGACGATGCACACAGCTAAATTATTTAAACTTTTTAACAACTTACAAAATTAATTTTAGTTTTTTTGCTAGAATAAACATAAAACAAATATTTTCTTTTAATTGATTCTTTTTGTTCTTAAATTAATTTTCTTTATTTGTCGGTGTTTCTCATATCGTGGTAAAGGCAGTTTATTGAAAGGAACTTGCAAAACTAATTTGTTTTTAATTTGAAAATGCAAAATTAAAGAGGGATAAGAGTTTTGAGGAAGATTGAACACAATAATTAGTTAGTTATACACAATATACTTATATAATTTGATTGCTATAGGACTATTATGGATCTTTAGTCTTTCATTCTAAAAAAATCAGTTTAGTGGGCAAAAAAAGCGTCTAAATTCTCAAACGTGTTTTTCTTCGCGGCAAAATTCCAAAAAGTTTTTTCTTTGTGATGGACTTGAATTAGGTGTTCGTTTACACTGCAAATAACTGAAAAATATGCCTTTTTCATTAGGTGCAACGGTGTGTACTTTACTTGGCTTGATAAACTTTATAACAGAGACAATATAGCCCCTTTTGCAATTAACAGAACCACCTTAATTAATGCAACAATCGTGTCAAAATAACTTGAAATCATCAAATCACCCCCAAAATAAAAATGAAACAACTAAAATAAAAATGAACAGTCAATTTCCGCAAGAAAAAGCGTCAGCAATTTTTAGCAATCGGAGTCAGCACACCTCGCGCATCGCCTGTAACGACGAGGCTGGCGCGGAGCGTCGCGTCGCTCGGCGCTCGCGGCGTATTGATTTTCGCGGTCTGCCGTGTCCCTGCCAGCGCGACTCGGTCCACCTCCTCTCTCCCCCGGCTCCTTCTCTTTCGCTCCCGTGGCTCGCGTCCGCGCGCGCCCCGGTGTGCGGGAAATAAAAACGAGCCGGCGCGTAGATACACCCACCGACAACGACGGCGCTTTTCGAGCATTTTCATTGCCCGGCAGACAAATTCCAGGCGGCATTGTTGCGAAAAACCTTCGCTCGGCCGCGCCGTTTTGCCTGCCCGCCGCTATTTTTTTTATTCGCGCCCCTGGAGATACGCGCGCCTTTCGCGACGACGGTCAAACAAATTTTCGGTCGCGGGGGTTTATGGATTTTTTGCCGGTGTGCTGCGGGGACTGATAGCGGGGGATGGTTTTGCTGGTACAAGTGGTTCGAGGGTGAAATTTTGAGGTTAATTGAATGTTGAATAGGCCAGGTTAGGGGGAAATTGCAGCATTTTTTCTGTTACCTAACATTCGGAATGTATTGGCGCAAACTTTTATTACGTCATTTTTTGTAACTTTAGAACTTGCAATTAAATGCTGCAAAAATGTATTAAATTGATTGTTAAAATTAAAGCTTATCGTGTGATTCGATTACTGCCAACAGTTTTTAAATAAAATTATATATACTATTTTTGAACCATCTATCTGCTGTGTATAAAGATATGACAATCTATCTAGAAATAACTGGATTCAAATTAAAAATTAAAATCCGACATTTATTTTTATAAAATTTTAGGTAAAATGCAAGATTGCAACAGCTATAACTTTAAATGATAAAATCAATTTTATATAACAGTTACATTATATAAAATAAATTAATTTGATTATTGTAACATCGAGGACAGAAACCCTAAATGAAAATCTAGTTGTTATTGTTTAACCAATAATAATCAACCTCGAAATATTAATAAATCATTATGACTCTTAAATAAAAAATCACTACCAACTTTAAGTAATCGTAATAAATTATTGATTAATAATTATTATAATTTGTAGTTTCAATGATCTTCTTCATCGTCATTTTAAAGTTTTCGGACACTTCGGGCACAGAGCGTAATATTAGATTAATATATTTACCACCAGGTGGACTGAATTATATACATTTCTCACTAACGGATCGGTTGCCTGAGTTTTATATACGCTACCTTTAGAGCCGAATGGTTAGGCGCTAAAAAAAGTTCCTAGCGCTTCACTATTTGTACTATGTTTTCGTATTCAAGTGTCACTAATATTGCAAAACGATGAATGCCTCGAGAAGACTGACATCGAGTAGACAGTACTCTCTAATTTAATTCAGTGATAGTTGCGCAACTGAACCGAAAAAAGTGTATATACACTGCAAAATTAGTGACTATTCATTGTATTCACTTATTTTGCAGTGTATATACACTTTTTTCGGATCTGTTCGAGTAAAAACTGACAGTGAAACTTTTCACTCGAATAGAATGATTTTTTCAATTTCGTCCTCTTATACGTAATGAGAGATCAACTAAGTATTTTCAGAAAAGATCATTCAGGCAAACATTTAAGGTTTTTAATCAGGGTTGTCGTGAGTGATCTTGAGGTTGACTTCGAATTCCGATTAAAGATCATTTCAAAGTCAACTTTGGATTTTAAATGGTAGCCCCTCTATTTTGATTCTGAATTCTGAAGGAATTCTACGAAATTCTGCTTCGGATAAGTAACTGCATTAGAATTGATCACTGAAATTAATGACAACAAATGAGCAGAATTTTGTGTTCTTTTAAAATCGAGGATCAAAAATAGGGATTTCCAATTGGAAAAGTAAAATTGAGATTAAAATTATCTTTAAATTCAAAATCAATATCAAAATCAAAACCGATATCATTTATTAAAAGCCTGAACCTTTTATCTTAATTATTGGCTTGAAAATCATTACCTAAAAAGTTATTCAACCACCCTGGTAGTTTAGTGGCGATTTTTATAATGTTACTTCGTGTATTTATTGTAATTATTAAGGTTGAACGGATTTAGAACTTGAAAAACTATTGTACAAAATTGCACTACTTTATTTAAACTTGACTTTGCAGTGTTGATGAATATCCAAAAACTAGTTTACAAAACTGAGTGTTTAGAAAAAAATGGAAAGACTCGTTTTACTTGAAATTCTTCAAATAATATAACAATAATTGTTTTCTATTCAAAAAAAGAAAATTTTGTAATTTGTTTAATAAATTTATCATTAATTTTTATTTAAAAGATAATTTTTATAGCAATCTTTCCCTGCTTTGCAAAATGCATCTACAGACTCAAAGTAGTCTTGATCCAAATATTTCCTTTTTCATTTTTTCTATAAGGATTTTTTGTAACGAGATAAATTTCAATAATTTTTTTTAAATAGCATATCTGATTGAATGTCATCTGTATTACAGGTTGCACCGCTGCAGTAACAAGCTGCCACCAAATTCGCGTGAACTACACGAAGCTAACGTACGAGGAATTCTCAGCGAAACCTTTCGGAAGCATACCTTGGGACGTAGTCGATACCAAATTCTACGTGAACGCAGAGGGCTGCGGCTACCCCGACACGGGGGTCATTTGCTCGGAGTTCGCCAAGAAGTATGGTAACATAAGCGGCAGGATCTTCCCCTGCTATTACAGCAGGACCTACCCGGAAACAGTCGTATCCAAGTTAGTTTCGCTAGATTTTTTACACTTTTAAACATAAATTTTCTTTCGATAAAACTTAACTCAATTTCCTAGCGATTATTTAGTTTCATATTTCGTTTTTTGAAATTTCTGTAACACTGATCAATGAATTTAGCACTGAGGTTTCTCCTTTTTATGAAGGATAATATTGTATCTGTCATTTTAATAAATAATCGTTATGGTTTTCTTTTCAAAATAATAAAATAAATAAATGTTCAGAAGAACTGAAAAATTATGAAGACTTTAAAAAATAATTGATGCATCAATGTGCTTTGCTCTGATTAGCGATGATTTGACTCCTTTGAAAATCATAATTTCAATAATTTAAAAACATAAAGCAATCAGTAATCGACAAAGTGTAATCGTCATGTTTTATTACAAAGGTATTCGTGGGACGAAAACCTGCGCAATTTAATACTGGCCTTGACAATACCAGTGCTGCTGTTCGTTCTGCCGCTGTCGGTTCTCTGCTACTGGTATTGCCCACCTGTGAGCAAGTCATGCGGCGGCCCCGGAAGAAGCCTCATTGACAAGTACGATAGGAAGGAAGAGTAAGTAACATGTATGTATGCAGTGCCTTGAGCGGCTAGCTGGTACGATTCTCATTTGATTTCGAACTCGTCAGTTTTTTTATTAAAGAAATAAGCAGTTATATATATATTATTTCGGGGGTTCATACAATTTTTAAGCGTCATTTGCCAATGATTTTCGCGGGACTTTTGAGTTTACCTGCGTCGCTGCTCGGATCGTTTAATTGTACTTTATTTCAGAATGCGCAGTATTACTATTGAGATTTGCAATTACTAGTATAAGCTCCATGGTTGTATAAATATTTCGAAAAATGTTCAAATGGATGATATGAATTGTTGTTTTATTTTATATGAAATTTGTTAATAAATTTTTTACAAAAAAAATATCTTTTGCTTTCCATTATTGTAATCCGATAGAATGATTTAGTAAAACTTGTTTTATGAAATTTAAATCGATCAGAATTTATGTACAGTTGAGAAAATCGGAAGGTAGAAAAAGGAGGGAAACAATTTTTACTACTTCATTTTAAAGAACATTGTTCAAATTATGACACTTATTATCAACTCCATTTACTCTCAAATTCAATTTTATTGACATTTTCTTTAATACGCTTCTAAAATACTGAAATAAATTGATATACTTTTAGCTTGTTAAGTATGTATTTATTTTGCAAATATCCTCTTCAAATTAAACAAGATTAATTGACTAGTATCCCGGTAGAAATGTCAATAGCCAGATTTTATGTAAAAAAATGCGTGGAATAATAATTATATTTTTAAATATAACGCCACTATACTGGAATATTTTTCTGCCAGGATAGTATTTAATTAAACACTTTTTTTAATTTCGAAAAAAAAAAAATGATTTAAACATTGATAATGAAACTGATGAAACATCAATATTTTCCAACCTGTATAAATCCTTCACGATTCAACCAAAATATTTTTTCATTTCTATTTTTTACATCAATAATTTTAATCATCAAAAGCATTAAAACCTGCACGTCATTCACGATCTCCTCATCAAATCATCTCAAATCATCATCTACATAAAAGTAATGTCGAAGGCCGCTTTCGCAAAAAAATTCCCGAAGTAATAAAAATAAAAATCCTCGGTGAATATGAAAAAGCGCCGCTTGCCGCCGCAAAAATCGCTGATCATGGCTCCCTACTTGGATTTTTGCAGCATCCTCGGCGAGGAAGACTTTGAGGAGGACGAAGAGGAATACTGACTGTTGCCCAGGGCTCACCCCCCGGCCCGGGAGTGACGCCAGAGGAACGCACTACGCTGACGAGGAGACTCAGTCGTGCGAGATCTCACTCACACACTCACACACGCCGCACAATCATTCGAACTGCATCGCATACGCGAAACAACGAATCTGGATAATTTTTAGCAATAAGCTTTGTTCATTGGCATTTATCGGCTTTGGTAGCGAGATAAGTTGAGGCAATCAGCCTGTCGTCCTGATTAAAAACAAGGTGTCTGCAAAAATCTGATGTACTGATTTTACTGATTTTTTTATACTGATCCTATTGATTCAATGTATAACACAATTAATACTAAAATAATTATTCACAAGTATTTAACTATGATGATGCACGTGATGGATTCTTTTTTTATTTCGGCATGGTTTCTTGGCGGAGAATAGGATAAACTATTCAATAGATAGACAGTTAAGGATTTTTGATTCTTTGTTTTAAAAATCTTTAAAAAGATTGTACAATTATTAAATGTAAAAGACTTCAATTCTTCAAAAAATATACACTAGTAGCGTTAGATGTGTTTATAAGAATGGATAACTTATAAAATAGACCAAGTCACAGTATCCAATAGACAGGTACCTAACATTTTCCTATTAATTATTTACACTGTTTGTATCTAATGGGTGTACTTATCATCCAAGGACAAAATCCGATAGATAAACAATATTTTCGAAGATTCTTTATTTAGTCAACGAACATTGCTTTAATAAGTGTCATTTAATGTAATTATAACAAGATTTTATGTAATCAAAATAAAAAATTTGGTCTAAAAAGCATTAGTTTTTTAGGTATAATCATTTAAGCATAAAAACAAAACTGTCTATCTATTGTTAAATTTATACCATATTGATATCAATAGAGATATCCACAAATATTAGTGGGATCGACAAGATCATAATCGAATTAGTCATAAAATTTAAAGTTTATAAAAAAAATTTTCGTTCATTTAGATTTCATATACGACGTTTTTAATCAAGGCGACGGGAGATGCGGACAGAGTCTGTTGGATTTACTTTATCGAGAGAAAAGCGAATAAATTCATTTTGTCGGTATTTGAGAATGAAGTGATACGTCGAACTGTTTCCTTTCGTGGAATCGCACGTAAAAAATGCTCCGTTCGTATTAATAATTTTTGGATAACCAGGTACGGAAGTAGATTATATCCGCTGACTTCTTTTGGAAGTCACACGAGTTGAATAATCACTTAAGCACTACTTTCGAATGATATTTTATAAAGTGCGAAGGCCGAAAATTCACATTAAACTTGTGATTTTGAGGTTAGAATGCTATAGATGCAATTTCGGTAGCTTCCGAGTAATAGGCCGACAGTCGAAGCACCAGAGATGTTTGCCTTGCCTTTGCACTTTAAAACGAAAGTTGCGGTAATCGTAATTGCATGTATCTCATTTAGCCGATGAAGATAAATCAAAAATCGCATTTGTTCCTCTCGCCGGGTATCCTTCAAAAACAAAAAAAATTGAAATTAAAAGAATATTTTAACAAACGAAAGGAGCGTACGATTTCTCGTTTTTGCAAATAATTAGATTTAATGATTTACAAGTTGCGACGAATTCCTCCAAAGCGTATTATCAACTTCTCAAGTATCAATTTCAGATTTAGCAGTTCCGTTACATGGCGATACAAATACATTTATCGTAATTACACTATTTTTTACGACGGCAACTTCCAACTCTTTTTACGATTAAAGGATAATCTCGTTAACGATTAGGTAATTTTTTATGAGATTTAATATTTTTTAAAAGAAAATTAATCGAAGTATCTTTAAGTATAAATTACCGACAAGCGCGGAGTCAAAAGTTTTGCGAATAAGTGAATTTGCGAAGTTTAGCTGCGCCTTCCTAAATAAAAGCTGACAAACAAATACGTCGTAAAGTGCATGGTCCACCAAACGATAGGCTAGGCTACTTTTTTCGCGGCAGAAATCGTCGCGATTGCCGCTCTATATTTTCCTTTCTTTAAAGAAAAAAAAAAGAAAAATGTACAGAAATATCATAAATAAAGTGTGAGTGTCGCAATGCTAATCGCTGCAGTCCCACGATGGTATAAAAAAAAAATTTGTATAAATAGATAAAAAAAGGTATAAAAGGAATTATGCATCGCGATTCGTGAACTTGAGTATGTCCATTCTGTCCTGTCCACTTTGCTATTCCGAGTTCACGACGAAATGCGCAATTTTAAATACGTTAAGATTTCCATGTATGAATAGTTAGGTTTTAAGATATATATATAGGTTAAGTTTTGCCTGCGTATATAATTGATATTACATTTAAAGTTAAAATATATTAAAAAACAATGTTGTTAATAACGAACATTTTTGTACGTGGCCGCCGCGCTGGCGCCGTGGTTTAGAGTATTGCGATGTTATGAATAAATAAATTACGAGCTCATATATATAGATAAACGATATTTTTATCTGTTCACTGCACAGTTTTATTCGGTATGGACGAATTCAAAATGATTCATCGTTAATCCATGGGACTTACCTTATTTCTATAAAAAAAATATTCGGTTTACATACTTCAATCTGGCTTTGAGCAGTTAAGATCTACTGCTCCAAATAAGTTCAAGTACATTTGCTTATTTTCTATGAATATTTATTTTTCATAATATTTTTATAATGCTTGAAACGAAGACTTCGACAGTATTATAATTTAAGATTAAGTATTCCGTGATTTGTTTGTAAGGTAATATAATAAATTTTGCATTAAATAAGTTTTTTACAAATGGATATAATAAGCAAAATGAATTTGTGTAAAGTATAACAGTCAAGTAACTCGATATGCATTTTATGTGATATCATGTGGTAGAGAGAAATAAATGTATGTCTTACTTAAATACACTCGAAAATATGAATAAGGAAATATCGTAATTCAATAAATGGATTATGAAAAATTTATTTGCAACTCAAAATACAAAAAGTACAATGGAAACGGAATTTAAAAGTGGCATGTATATCGTTGCATTAACCCACTAAAGGATTTAGGCATTGGTTTCCATTTATTATTAAACACAATAAGTTGCTAATTATGCAATAAAATAAAACCAGCTTTATATTAAGTAATTGGCTACAATTACAGTGGTCCAAAAATAATTGACTTTATTTTATAAAATAATTAAATAATAGTATATTTATTTAATTTTGTGTCTATTATTTAATTAATTTGTTTAATAATTAGGAGAAGTGAATAATAATTTATTGTTACTCTGCAGTTGTAGAACAATTCATAGGCAAAAGTTCACAATGGAAACATCGAAATAACTAATATTAAAAAATGAAAAATGAAATTATTAATTTCTTTATTTATAAAAAACTTTCAATTAAAAAAGTTTTAAGTAGTATTATGTGCAATTGCACTGAAATTCAAATAAATTTCTGTTTGCTTAAAAAATTAAATAATGCTGTTATGAATCAAAGCATTTGGATTAGATCCATATTATTAGATTGGCTTGTAATTTCACGTCAATAAGAAAGATATAATATTTTATTCGCTGGTTACGAACTAAAGTGATTATTTTTTCCAAAATAATATTTTTAAATTAGATAGAAAATTAAACTTAAATGAAATTATCTATAAACTTAAGTTTTCCTAGTATCAGAAGTATATTTATCAAGTGTGCGAATTCGACCAGAAATATTACAATATTTAGAGACAAATAAACTTATCATTTTTGCAGGGCATTGATCAAATTATAAAGTAATATCGATTTGAAATGTTAAATAAAATAAAAGTAAACTTATAAATGATAAGAAATCACTAATTCATAGAGAAAACTTATTCAGTACTTACGTTTTATACTGTTTAATGATGTTAATTGGAAAACACATTTTTTATTCCAAAAATAATCTGCAACGACTAAAACAATGTTAAAGTATAATGAAACTGATAAAGTTCGAAATAATGGAAATCACATAAAATACGACTTATACGAATCTTTTTTTCCTATAATCGAGTCACATTCAACAGACAATCTTTGAATTACATAATAATACATAATAATATGGTACAATGTAATGTTTGATTAACTGATCAAGTATAATTGCAACTCTATTTACGTACACTTGTCTTTTTGTAACTGTAAAAAAACGATATTCAAAGAGGATCTTTCATCATCCCGCGAATTTCAAGCGATCCACGAACTCATTTGGGTTTAGTGCCAAGAATACCCTGGTAGAAAATTCACCATAAATCGACCATAACTGGTCAATAAAGAAGGCAATTGACCATAAATTGACTAATTTATGATTAATTTTCTACCAGGGTAATGAAGCTCATTCTTGCATTTTGAGTCGAAGAATGTGTTCGAATTCGTATTGATTGTAAAACTCGTTGCCTTGGCTTTATTACACACAAGGGAAGTAAAAAATATGGTACGTGTACAAGTAACCGGAAATTGCGATAATTACTTCGACAGTTTACTATAAATTCAGAAATCTATATTCTTCAATCAAAATCACCAATCTTGTCGCAAATATAAATAGTGCATTTCTTTAAGGAAAAACTATTTCAAATTGCTCTAAAGAAGTAAAATGAAATCTGAGGCAAAACTTCACTTTGAAGCTTGAAAAGAGCACTTTGTTAGAAATAAAATCTGGAAGAATCAAAATTATTTGAAGAAAACATTGAAGATAAGATAAAACAAATCTTCGTACGTCTTCTCATATCGGAAAAATTATACATAAAATGGAATGTTTTGTTTACAGATAGAAATTAAAAGTATATACATTTAGTGAACAAAATTATAGGATTTAGATTAAGAAAATGAAGCTTCGAAAAAACTTTATCTTAGAAGCTATCTAAATGAATATGTCGCAATCACTTTTAAAGCATAGCTGATTTACTTTTAAAAAGGGCATAGACTTGAACTAATACACCATTCTCAACTGAGAATTTTTGAATGTACACCTCTTACATAAAATTTCCTCCTCGTCGTCATTCAGTAATACTAGTTCATCGCAATTTCTGGATCGCTTCTAAAAGTAGGGCGCTTTATCTTCCCCTTAAAGTAAAAAGATGTATAATTGCTGGATTTGAAAAATTTATCGAATATAATGACAGACTGCTCTGCTGCTTATGTAAAATTTATGTATGTGAAAGGGATAAGTACGACGACAATGTAAAACTTCTCTCGGATTTGTAAATAAAAATTGATGTTTTAAACATCTTATTGTTTGAGAGAAATTATTGTAAATAAAGATACTGTAAATCTTTATTTAAAATATAGTACACCGTTTTCTGTTACCACTGTTGAATTTTTTTGTTGCCTACCTTTTTAACCGTATTACAATGCAAGTGTTGCACAAAGTAATAACTCAATATTGATCAGTTTATTGATTTTGGAATTGGGTCGAGCACTAAAAAGGGAATATTTTCAGTTTTTGCCTATTTATATTAAAAAAAGTTAAAAAATTATATAATATTTTTTATCGCAAATTAATCGCTATTCCAATGAACGTGCTTTTGGCATTATAAGTAACAAATATCATCAAAGATAATGTGAACATTTTTTTGATATGATAGCAAATACGAAGTTTTTTTATATAATCCTTCTCCCGATATTGTCGACGTGCCGTCTTACAGTACCAGTTCAAACGTTAACTTTTAAAAAAATATAGTGACCTAGTAAAAATTTAAAAAATATGGAAATACGAATTAATAATTTATTTAGTTTTCTGCTTTTTGCGCATTTTTCGGTAATCCAAGTTGTCAATCAAAATTTTATAGTTCAGACCGAAACCCTAATTCAACTGGAAGCTCCACTTTTCCTGACTCCATTTCTCGAAGACGGAAATGTGGCTGAAGCAAGGGAAAGAGCTCGTGTTCATCACAGTGAAATGAAAGATGTTGAGAGTTACTCCGGATACTTCACTGTCAACGAAGACTTTGATTCCAACCTATTCTTCTGGTATTTTCCATCAAAAGTAATTCTTTGCATATTTTTGAAAATAAATTATATATTGATTTATATTTATTACGATTATTCAGTCAAACATAAATTATCCCCCAGGGAAATCCATCAACGGATCCACTTATTCTGTGGTTACAAGGTGGACCAGGAGCTTCCTCACTATACGGCCTATTCATCGGCAATGGTCCATTCGCAATAAAAGAAGATAATACCTTAGAAATGCGAAATATCACGTGGATTAATGACCACAACGTCCTTTACATCGACAGTCCTGTTGGTACTGGATTTAGTTTTACAGAAGACGAGGCTGATTACGCTACTAGTGTAAATAACGTTACGTTTAATTTATACATAGGGTTGCAACAATTTTTGATAGTATTTCCTGAATTAAAAAAAAATGAATTCTACGTCATGGGTGACTCTTACGCGGGCAAATACGTACCTGCTCTATCATATGTTATACACAAAGCTAATGAAAATAATAAAATAGAAAACAAAATAAATTTGGCTGGTCTCGCTATTGGAAATGGCAATATAGACACTATAAATCAATTAGAATACTCCGATTATCTTTACCACATAGGTCTTATTGATCAAAATACACGGGAAAAATTCCGAGTATCCGAGGCAAAAATTAAAGATTTAATAAGGAAGGAAAAATACATTGAAGCAACGAATGCGTACGACGAACTAGTTCGAGGCAACGTAATTGGTGCGACAAATTTATTTGAAGATTCGACTGGTTTCAAGTGGCCGTACAATTATCTATACAACGAAGAGCCTGAACGTTTAACTTGGTACGAAAATTGGGTGCAGCAGCGCAGCGTTCGCAATGCCATACACGTCGGCGATAGAAAATACTTTCCACTATCACAGAAAGTTAATAATTTTATGGCTGGTCATATCCTATGGTCCGTGGCAGACGTTCTAGAAGAACTGCTAGAGCATTACAGGGTTTTACTTTACTTTGGTCAATTAGATTTAGCTCTACCCCTCTCCATTTCTAGAAATTATTTACAACAGCTAGACTGGTCTGGTTCTGAAGAATACAAAAAAGCTGCTAGGAATCACTGGGTTGTAGAAAACGAATTAGCTGGTTATACCAAATGTGCTCATAATTTAACTGAAGTTTTATTTAGAAATGCGGGGCACATGGTTTCTACCGATCAACCTCTTTGGGCTTGGACTATGATCAGTCACTTTACACATCACAAATCACTATGTTAAATTAAGCTAAACTTCTTTTATGTTTCATTCATTTGAATATTACAATTAATAGTTCGTGTTCTCCCACGGCCAGCTAATTCGATTTCTTCCATTCCCCTTGTCGGAGAATTTGGATTGATTCCCGAGTGACATGTAGTAATGCAAAGGATAAATTAACGAATTAGTTTTTGGGTATTGAACATTAACCTAGCAGTTTCATGTTATGGTCAACATTCAATTTTAGTTTAAGCAAATGTAAAATTATGTAATAAGTAAATAAAATTAATTGAATTTAAATTTATTTGGTTAATATCTTCACAGACCTTTTCTTTCCCGGAGTTATATGGTCACGGATATTAAATAGACATATTTCTAATAAAAGACAACTCAAGATGTCCCATCCTTGTCTAATACGGTGCTTGAGCCACAGTAGAACTGTCGCGAAAAATTTTCGCAGGCGGGACTCGAACGCGAGACCAATGCAAGAGTTTCTTTTTGTATAAACCAATTCAAATGTATTAAAATTCATGGACTGGAAAACAATAAGTAACATATTGTTTATCGTTTGCTTCAAAGATAATAAAAGGTATAATATCAAATATTACAAAATTAGCATATGAACATTTTTTTAAACAAAATTTCTGGAATTGATCCATTCTATTTCTTATGATTTTACACATTTATTTTTAACTACTGAAAATGTGGTATTAAAGTGTAACTTAAAGTCTATTAGGTAAAAATAAAATGTTCTGTTATCTCTTTGGTTCTGAAATTATCAGTTTTTCGCTTTGTTATCAAATTTTGATTTCAGCCTGCGTGCAATTTCAGCATGTGTGCAAAGATAAGTATATCATCCAAGGATAAGGTGAATCTTTTAAGATGCGTCAGCTTTAACCAAAAATTTGATGTGCAATCCTTCTTTCGATAGTGTGAATGAAATCGTCTTGCGGTACTGTTTCGAGCAGTAACTTGGAAAACATTCATGAAGTATATTGAACAAAATTAAAATTTGAAAAACATGGAAATAAGTATTAATAATTTATTTGGGATCCTGCTATTCGCCTATTTGTCAGAATTTAAAGTTCTAAGTCAACATGTTGGAATCGCTCAGACAAATTCGTCTTTTGAAGTAGACCCTCCACTTTTTCTGACACCATTTCTCGAAGACGGAAATATGGTTGAAGCAAAGAAGAAAGCTCGTGTCCAACATAGCGATATGAAAGGCGTTGAAAGTTATGCAGGGTTTTTCACTGTCAATAAGGAGTTTAATTCAAACTTATTCTTCTGGTATTTTCCATCAAAGGTAAATAAATACTTTTTTAATTTCCTCTTATAATGTATAATTTATCCTTAAACACGACTAAATGGTACTGCTCGGTAGGGAAATCCATCAACAGATCCTCTTATCTTGTGGTTACAATGTGCACCAGGACATACAGCATTATTTGGCCTCTTCACTGGTAATGGACCTTTCATCATCAACGAAGCTAACAATTTAGAATTACGGAACGTCACGTGGGTTAATGATCACAACGTTCTTTACATCGACAATCCTGTTGGTACTGGATTCAGTTTTACAGAAAATGAGGCTGGCTATGCTACTAATTCAAATGATGTTGCAATGAATTTATACTTAGCTTTACAACAATTCTTTGATTTATTCCCTGAATTACGAAAAAATGAACTTTATGTGACGGGTGAGTCTTATGCGGGAAAATACATTCCTGCTTTATCTTACATAATTCACAAAACTAATGAAAATTATAACATCGAAAACAAAATAAATCTGGTCGGTCTTGCTATTGGAAATGGAATGCCCGACCCTGTAAATCAATTGGAATACTCCGACTATTTGTATCATCTCGGTCTTGTTGATGCAAATGATAGAGAAGTTTTTCGGAATTCTGTTGCAGAGGTTAAAAATTTAATGAAAGGAGAAAAGTATATTAAAGCTTATTACTTACTTGTTATGATATTTTTGGGTGACAAGTCTGGATTTGAAAATTTGACGGGCTTTAAGTACCACTACAATTATTTACTTGATAAAGAGCCTAAAAGTTATAGTTGGTATGAAAGTTGGGTGCAGCAGCCTAGTGTTCGAAAAGCTATTCACGTCGGCGATCAGAAATTTACGCCTTTGTCACGCAAAGTTACTCAGTCTATGATTGCCGATCTCTTGAGATCTGTAGTAGACGTACTTGTCGAACTCCTTGAACAATACAGAGTTTTAATTTATTTTGGCCAATTGGATATAGCTATGCCCATTTCCGCCTCTAGAAATTATTTGCAACAGCTGAACTGGTCCGGCGCTGAAGAATATAAAAAAGCTGCTAGAAATCGCTGGTTCGTAGAGAATGAATTAGCTGGTTATACCAAATGTGCTCGAAATCTCACTGAAGTTGTAGTCAGAAATGCTGGGCACATGGTAGCTACCGATCAACCTCTTTGGGCTTGGACTATGATCAGAAAATTTACACACCATGAATCACTATGTTAAATTAAGCTACATATTTTCATGTTAGATTTCTATGAATAATCTGAATATTGTTTTATGTACATCAAACTTGTGAATTTATATTTTATGATCAAATCTGAATTTTTATTTAAGTGAATAAAATTATTTAATAGAACATGAAATTAGTTTCACTACAATATCATATCACTTTACTTTATCAATTATTATTATCCACCCTCTTTAACGTAACTTTATTCATCCTATTTAAAATGCAATATGTAAAAGCGTGTCACATTCGGAGCAAAGTAGAGTACAATCTATGATAGTTTGTATCAAGTAGTGACCAAAATGCATGGCGTTAATGTGTGCAGTGAATCACGAACTTAATCTTTTTTGATTGTTTAAAACAATAATATCGAACGTTACATTACAAAATTAAAGTATCAACATTTTCGGATAAGTATTGCGCGATTTCACCACTTTCACTAAACATGCGTAAGCATAACACTGACAAATAAACGATTACTTTTGACGCGTGGATAATATGAATAAGAAAAATTTTTAAATTTGTCTGAACTTTAATTAAAAATTCCTTGATTGATTAATTAATTCCACATTTTTAATTTTCATTGAATGTTTATTTGTAAATTTACTTCTCGATTTCATGAGTGAACATGGTTACATTTTATTTTCGAAATATAAAAAACAAAGCAGTTCTGAATAAAACAATGATGACATACGTATTCACAATAATTTTTGGAAATTATAGAGTTTTCGAAAAATTTATAAGATTACAGAGTACTTTTATAAGAAAAAATGGTGATAAAAGTTTTTTTTTTACTTTGTTTTCAATTTTTTGTTTCAGTGTACGTGATTTTATAGTCATATAAAAGTTAAATAACATCAAGGATAAAGTGAAACTTGTGGGATAGGGTATGTTAATAAGAAGCAGTTTACGCAACTCCCATTATTACGTTTCGAACAGTCTTACAAAACTATCCCCCGGGCAGTTTCTTTTAAAAAATTTGAAAGTTGAACTGAAAAACATTAGAATTTAAACAACATGAAAATAAGAATGAAGTATTTATTTAGTTTTCTTCTCTTCGCGTATTTGTCGGACTTTCTAGGTGCAAGTCAATCATTCAGAATAATGACGGCAAACACGGTTTTTCAAGTAGAATCTCCTCTTTTTCTGACGCCATTTCTCGAAGGCGGAAATATGGTTGAAGCAAGGGAAAGAGCTCGCGTTCAACACAGTGATATAAAAGACGTTGAAAGTTACTCTGGGTACTTTACTGTCAATAAGGAGTTCAATTCCAACTTGTTCTTCTGGTACTTCCCATCAAAGGTAATTTATTTTAATTTCTTTAAATTATTTTAACCTAAATGTTGTTCACATCTTTAACAAAAATAATTCTTCTTAAATTTGTCATTGACATTAAATACAAATTGTGTTAAAGGGAAATCCATCAACGGATCCACTTGTTCTGTGGTTACAAGGAGGACCAGGAGCTGCGTCGTTATTTGGTCTCTTTACCGGCAATGGTCCTTTCATCATCAACGAAGCTAACAATTTAGAATTGCGGAACGTCACGTGGGTTAATGATCACAACGTAATTTACATCGACAGTCCTGTTGGTACTGGATTCAGTTTTACGGATGACGAGGCTGCCTACGCTAAGAGTATAAACGACGTTGTGTTTAATTTGTACATAGCTTTGCAGCAATTTTTCATGTTATTCCCTGAATTGCGGAAAAATGAATTTTACGTGACAGGTGAGTCTTACGGAGGTAAATACGTTCCCGCTCTGTCGTACGTTATACACGAGGCTAATGAAATGGTCAATGCAACAAACAAAATAAATTTGGCCGGTCTTGCTATTGGAAATGGTTGGACGGATCCTATTACTCAATTACGTATCTCCGAACACGTGTATCAGATCGGCCTTGTTGATGAAAATGGCCAAAAGCAGTTGAAAGAATTGGAGGACCGAATTGAAGATTTAATAGTAAAAGAAAAATATGTTGAGGCTTTCAAAGTGAATCAATTAATAATTAATGAAAATGATAATACAGGCTTGTTCGACAATCTTACCGGTTTTCACTGGTATTACAATTACTTATACGACAAGGAGCCTCCACTCTACAACAGGTATGTTAATTGGCTGCGACAGCCCAGTGTTCTCAAAGCTCTTCACGTCGGGAACCAAGAATTCGAGCCTGCGTCAGTAAAGGTTTATGATACCATGGCTGACGACTTTATGAGATCATTAGCAGACGTCGTTTCAGCACTGCTTGAAAATTACAGGGTGTTACTTTACTATGGACAGTTGGACATTGTTTGCGCGTATCCAGTAGCTGTAGATTATTTGCAACGAGTAGCCTGGCCAGGTTCTGACGAATATAAAAAAGCTCCTAGGAATCAGTGGTTCGTTGAGAATGAATTAGCTGGCTACACAAAATCCGTGCGAAATCTAACTGAAGTATTAATCAGGAATGCTGGTCATATGGTACCTACCGATCAACCTTTGTGGTCTTGGAATATGATTAGTCATTTTACACGTCACCAACCGCTGTAGCTCAATTACACATTGAATGGTATACTCAGAATCATCTAATATGCACTCTGTACTTTCTTTTCTTTGTAATAAAATTTTCAAATTATCGTAATAGCTTTATTATAATGTCTTAATTTATCCGATTTCTTAATAAAGTACATATCACTAAACAGCACTTCTTTCCTTTTACCTTATCACTACAAATACTGCGCTTCACATCATGTAATAGATATGTTAAAATGTTTATTATTTCCCAAATCAGTTAGATCCAAGCTTCTTTAAGATATAATACATAAAAATTGCGATGCGTGAGAGGCGATACGCACAATCGAAACTGACGCGTATCACACGGTTCGTTGAATGCGCAATTTCAGATTTGGTGTTTTGTCAATGTTGTTATCTTAAAATACGTGTTAGTACAAATCAAACAATTGTTTGGATAAAGCATATAACATTTTTGATGATTGTAAAATATAACTATTCTTATTTTTCGTGCAACATTACCAGTACGGGTACGTTACTGTTAAAAAATTTATGAATTCAGTGGGCAAATTTGAATTTAGTAACTATGGGAATAAGAGTTTGCAATTTATTTCGTATTCTGCTTTTTGCAAATTTATCCAAATTTCATGTTCTAAGTCAACTTATTGAAGAAGAATCTCCTCTTTTTCTGACAACATTCCTCGAAGACGGAAATATTGCTGAAGCAAGGGAAAGAGCTCGTGTTCACCACAGTGAAATGCAAAATGTCGAAAGTTATTCTGGATTCTTCACAACCAATAAAAAGTTTAATTCCAACATGTACTTCTGGTACTTTCCATCAAGGGTAATTAAAAATTACTTACAAAATGTTACATATTTTAAATTTTGAAGATAAAAATTGTGGGGCTTCAAAGATCCAATACTTTATCAGCACCAGTAAATGATTATACATAATTTCCTTAATATATTACAATCCAATAACTCATTAACGTTAAATTTAAAAAGGTTGAACTTTAAATATTTTTTAGGGAAATCCATCTACTGATCCTCTGATTTTATGGTTACAAGGAGGTCCAGGATCTACATCTTTATACGGTCTTTTTACTGAAAACGGTCCTTTCATAATCACCAAAACAAATACTTTGGAATTGCGAAATCTCTCATGGACTAATGATCACAATGTTCTATACATCGATAACCCAGTTGGTAGTGGATTTAGTTTTACGAATGACGAGGCTGACTATGCTAGGAATGTAAACGATATTACGTTTAATTTATACATGGCGGTGCAACAATTTTTTATTTTATTCCCTGAATTACGAAAAAATGAATTTTACGTTATGGGTGAGTCTTATTCGGGGAAATACGTTCCAGCTATATCGTACGTTATTCACAAGGCTAATGAAAATGCCAATATAACAAATAAAATAAACTTAGCTGGTCTCGCTATTGGAAATGGTTTGACGGACCCTATAAATCAATTAGAATACTACGAGTATCTGTACCAACTTGGTCTTCTTGATGCAAATGGTCGAGACATTTTTCGGGATTCTCTAAAAGCAGTGAAAGATTTATTAATAGCAAAACAGTACGATAAGGCATCGAAAACGTTTGATATAGCATTTAGGGATATCGATGGTACTGTTACATTATTTCAAAATTTGACGGGGTTTAAATATTACTTCAATCATTTGTATACTAAAGAGCCTGAAAGTTTAATTTGGTATGAAAAATGGGTACAACAGCCCAGTGTTCGCAAAGCCTTACACGTCGGCAACCAAGAATTCATTCCCTCATCTCGTAAGGTACTTAATTTTATGGCTGCCGATATCCTTACGTCTGTAGTAGACGTTTTTACGGCGTTGGTAGAACGTTACAGGGTTTTAATTTTTTTTGGGCAATTGGATTTAGCTCTTTCTCTATCTTCCTCAAGAAATTTCATTCGCCAGTTAGTCTGGTCCGGTTCCGAAGAGTACAAAGAGGCTGCTAGGCATCAATGGTTTGTAGAGAATGATTTAGCTGGTTACACTAAATGTGTACGAAATCTAACCGAAGTTTTAGTCAGAAATTCGGGGCATATGGTTCCAACCGATCAACCTCTTTGGGCTTCAACTATGATAAAAAAATTTACACGTAACGAATCGCTATGTTAAATTATATTAAATGTTTTTAAATGTTTTTACTATTGAACTTGTAATAAATTTGAGATTGAAATTAATTAATAACTCTAGCATTATAATAAATAAATTTGCTTCGAAAAACATTTTTATACTTTATTGGATGCTACTTCCCTGGTAGAAAATTGATCACCTTTTCTAGTCGGGACAGCCGTCTGACCAGATTTTAATCAGAAATTTATA